>BRDA01000368.1:0-12450 GCA_036984385.1 Crenuchus spilurus | reverse complement strand
ACTCTCTCCGTCAAAGGTTGTTAGGATTTCACCATTTAAAAAACAATCTCTCCCTCTCTCTCTCCCTCTCAGCTCGCAGTTTGAGTCAGGCTGCTCCTAAGCCTGAAATGAACCATAATGAAGACATTAGTAAAACATTTGTCAACCGCAACCCCAGAAACCTGGAACAGATGGCTCTTGCCATGAAGGACAGAGGCTGGGCCACAGTCTGGCCAAAAAGAGCGTACTACCACAGGTGTGTGAATGTTTCAGTCTTTTCCACATACAGCTACATTTTGGCACTTGGGCACCCAAGTATATTTGATAAATGTAATGTCCAGTTTCCATTTGCACTTCCAAACAGAATTTCTCTGCATGTTTTGGTGAATCTTAAAATATAAGAGTACATGTTTTTATCATCAATGGTGATAACTATGACTTGAAGGTTGTGTGTGACTGGTAATACCAGTAAGGACCTGTTTGGTGAATCTGACTAAACCGACTACCTTTTGTTGGTGTTTGTCTACCTTAGGTTGGTGTTCAGGCGGTCACAGCATCACATCTCAGCCGAGGTGTTTTCATGCGACTCTCAAATACCTGTACTCACCTGCAGCACAAAGGAATGGGCACTGAAGAAGGAGCTGTACTCCACCTGTTCTGTAGCTGCATGCCAAGCTGTGGGGGAGGTTCTAGCTCAGAGATGTTGTGAGGCTGGAATCAGACGTGTTGTGTACCGCGAAATACCATGGTCTTTTCGCAGTGAGGCGGTGAGTCTTCATACTTTTAGTGAAATCCTAAAATATGGTCTTTACACTGCTGCAAATCATGTGAAGCCTAAAATATGAATTGAAATGTAAGGGCAGTCATATATATATAGTGTATCACAAAAGTGAGTACACCCCTCACATTTCTGCAGATATTTAAGTTTATCTTTTCATGGGACAACACTGACAAAATGTGCAGCTTATATAACAGTGTACATTTATTCTTCTCTCAAAATAATTCAGTGTAAAGCCATTAGTGTCTAAACCACCAGCAACACAAGTGAGTACACCCCTAAGAGACTACACCCCTAAATGTCCAAATTGAGCACTGCTTGTCATTTTCCCTCCAAAATGTCATGTGACTCGTTAGTGTTAATAGGTCTCAGGTGTGAATAGGGAGTATAGTAACATACAAATAAATGATTAAAAAATCATACATTGTGATTTTCAGATTGTTTCTTTTAGATGATGTCTCTCACAGTGGACATGCACCTAAGATGAGCATTTCAGACCCCTCCATGATTTCTAAGTGGGAGAACTTGCAAATTCGCAGGATGTTCAAATACTTATTTTCCTCACTGTATATAAACAGTACATGCATGTACTTTCTCAAATCAAAGTTCTGGCTGAGAGGTCATAAATGCAACATTACACTGATGCTGTAAATGTGTACCATTTGAGGCATTTAGCAGACACTTTTATCCAAAGTGATTTACAGTTGGGGGTTTGGTGCCTTGCTCAAGGGCACTTCAGTCGTCACCTGCCAGGGGATCGAACCGGCAACCTTCAGGTCACCAGACCAGATCCTTAACCACTAGGCCACGGCTGCCACCACCAGCATCCACCTCAATGATGTGACAGCAGCTAGTCCATGGCACAACACTCACCACACATTAGCGATGACAGAGAGGTGAGGAGTGATTAAAGCCAATTTCTGAAGATTGAGATGATCAGGAGTGAGAAATTTAGCCACTGCATTTTAGAGGAAATGGTCAGGGATCAGAATCTCAGTTTTCAATTCAATTCCACAGATGGTTGTTGTCATATCAGAACTTTTCAATTTCATTTATTTTATTTTACATCATTTGAATGTCAGTTGCCCCTTTCACTATATGACTATTCCATGAGGCACAGCCAGACAAATTACTAAAAAGTTTAAAAGTTTTATATATATATATATACACCCATTAAATTGAACATTTTTTTTAGAAAATTCATTTTATGTTCTAGCCATGTGGAGACTATGATAATGTACAAATGCTGCTGCTCCAGATACTCAGTCTTCTAATGAAGAAAGGTGTGGTAGGACAGTGCCACCACTTACTTTAAGCTCAGTTTTGGTGTCTCTCATACATTTTAAACAGTGAGTTCATCTAAAGGCTTTAGTTAAAAAAAGATTACTGCTAGCTGTGTTGCACATAATTTGTGCAATGCATCATGGAATGTAGGAATTTTGTGGATAAGTGCTTTGAGCAGCATTAGTGCTATAGCAGTTTTTCCCTATTGATGAACAAGACAACCTGCTTTACCCACAACTGCAGGTCATGACTTGAGCAAGGCACCTAACCCGCAACCCCCTCCACCACTTTGGGAATGTTCTCACAGCCTTGTGTGTGTGTTTCACTGCATGGATGGGTTAAATGTGGAGGTCAAGTTCCACTGTATGCAAATCACATTGGCAAAAAGTTGAATATAATCGAATATCTTATATTGTAGTGATTAATAGTGTTCATGGAGCAGCATTTGTGGATATCTCATTCTTAAAATGGCAAAAAAAAATCATTTGAAAACAGTGTTGCCTTTGAAAATTAAGTGACCCCAATCATTTGCACAGTAGTGTATATATGATTTGTATTATTTTCTCTTTCAGGTCCAGACTTTTTGGAAAGCAATGAAAGAAGGAGGTGTAATCCTCAATGAACCAAGACGCAGTTATATTTAATTTTTTTTCCCTTTTATAATTTGCCTGTGAGTTTCTAAATAAACATCTTTAACACTGTCTGTATGCTCACTCTTACAGTTCAAAACCTGCAGTAACCAATCCATTTATTTATGTGGATGTTATCAGCAACGTGTAAAAACCGGCATTCTGTGGAATACCTAGGCAAAGTATACAATCCCTGTCGTTGTCAGGCAAGGTATGAAATATCATATTTCATACATCATCTAGTCATTCTATAGAACACCTAAATGACAAACAGGCAGAGTGTAGAGTAACTGTGGCAATTCCAGAGCTAACACATGCAGAAAGACGCCGAACCTCTCTCCGGAGAGGGGACGCGTGCATTTATCAGACCCCGAAGCCCACCCCCGAGGGGTGATGACAAGGCATCCCCGGGAGCTTGGGTGACTCTGGATAAACTCGAGCGGATCGGCGGCCGTCGACGCGCCGACGTGTCATTCGAGAGTCTGCCCTATCAACTTTCGATGGCAGCGTATAGGGCTCCCATGGTCCCTACGGGTAACGGGGAATCAGGGTTCGATTCCGGAGATGGAGCCCTCTTCTTTCATTTTTGGACTGTTTGTTACTAAAGACTTTTCCAATCTGGGCATTTCACACTTGGCCTGAGCAGTTCTCGTCATTCTTTATAACGCCTAGGAAAAGTATAGAACAACGCAGATATTTCTTACCTTGCCTGACGACGACAGGGATTGTATACATTGCCTAGGTGTTCTATAGAATGCCGGGTTTTCATACATTGCCGGTAACATATACTCGGTCATAACAAAATATTATGACCAACTACCTTCTAATGAGAATAACTAGCCTTGGCTCAGATGAGATGAGCACTAGTGAGACATCCTGACCTGGAGTAGGTGATTGAAGGTATCCAGAGGCACTTTTCCATTCTGGACTTCTCTGTACCACTTACCGGAGTCAGCATTCCATACTGGCATCGGTGGCATGTGGAGCACTACTGTTATGCTGCTGGGAGGCACTCCATTCTAAGTACACCTTCACAACAGCGGTTCTAGGACAGCCTGTGAAGTTAGTGCTGATGTCCTGAGTTCATTCCTAACAAGGGATGGTGATAATGTTCTGATTATAACCACAAGCACACAGGACACTCACTGGCTACTTGATTAGATATACATACTAGCTTCACTGTATAGTGTCTGTATAGGTGCATTTTGTAGTTCTTCAGTTAGACTGTAGTCCGTATGTTTATCTGTATACTGTATTAGCCTCTTTTCACCCTGTTCTTCAGTGGTCAGGACCCCTACAGAGCAGCTACTGACATGGTGCTGGTATGAGTGGATCAGACACAGCAGAGCTGCTGATGTTTTTAAAAACCTCGGTGTCACAGCTGGAGATAAAATGATGTATCAACCAAAATTATCCAGCCAGCAGCACCCTGTGACCATCAGTGAATGACCAAAACAAACTGCTGCAACAGATAAGCTACTGTCTATGACTTTACGTCTCCATGGTAGGTGTATCTAATAGACTGGACAATTAACTAACAGTGTTTAAAATCTCCAGCAGCTCTGCTGTCTGAGCTCCACTTGTACCAGCACAATGTCAGTGTCACTGCAGTGCTGAGAATGATCCTCCACCCAAATAATACCTGGTCTGTGGTAGTTCTGGACATTGAAGAGGAGGTTGAAATGAAGTGAGTGTATATGTAGATGGTAGTCACCTCTCTCCAATGCCATCTGTCTCTGGTTGCTTGTAGCAGGCTAGCACCTGATAATCCAGTCCATGTCTTGATGTTATCCATCCAGGTTATTCTTGGTCTTCTGACTCCCTCCACAAGTCCCGTCATAACAGTTCCTTCAATGCTCTCATGTGCTGCCTCATCACATGACCGAAGTAACGTAACTTGTGGGATTTAACGTGCATCAGTAACTCCTTTTGAGTTCTAGCATCTCATAGACTTGCTCAGTGGTCATCATCTTCATCCATGAGATCTTCAGCAACTTCCTGATGCATTTGTTCTCAAAAGCCTGAATACGTCTTTCTTCCTCTTTCTTCAGTGTCCAGGCTTCACATCCATATGTAGCTACTGGCCAGACCAAGACTTTCATCAGTCTTAGTTTGGTGTTGGTGCTAATTGACTTGCTTTTCCACATCTTTGTCAATTTGACCATCACCAACATGCCCATGGCCATTCTTGTCTTCACTTCACTGGCACAGTCTGCAGCTTTTGTTACTCTGCATTCCACCTCCAAACCACAATCATCTGGGCACATGGTGCAATTGGTTCTATACTAAAACGTTTTTATTAGCTCTCAGTTTAATTTGAGCTCTAAGCTTACATTGTCTGATAAAAACAGTACATAACCAGTGAACAACTGCAACTTTTTCAGTTTTAATGAATTTATTTATGCATTTATATATTAGTTTGTACAGCAAAAAAGTAAATAGATGCATCATAACCGAAAACATGGACATTTCCAGATCGAGATAAATAGAAAAAAGCATCAGCAACCATACCTTGATCTTTAAAAGTAACACTTCAAAAGATTTAAAAAAATCAGCATCAGGATATGTTGATTTTACTAAAGTCAACTACATATGGCACTATTTCTGAATCATTTACATCTGGAAATGCACCTGTGTGAACTCAGACAAGCATTTTCTACCCAAACATACTGTGTATCTCAATGAGAACAGTTTTTTTTAACAAGCTGTTGTCATTTGCAAAAACACCTGGCAGCCACAGATGCCGTTACAGCTCGACACTGCATGGGTTTACTTTGGTTTGACATAAGTCTGGCAGCTGGGGCTGTCAGTCCACTGCAGCATCTGTGATGAACACTGGTCTTTTGTTTGTTTTACAGAACACGGCAGAAATACTGTATCGCCAGAAATACACAGACATACACGCGCACACAATAAATACCCGAGTGACATGCTTCATCAGAAATGCAAGTGCACAGTACATAAAGCATGCACATGGTCCAATACTCAATCAGTTAGGACACTTATACACACTGGTTCCTCACAAAAATACCAATCGCACTCAGATAGCCTATCATGTAGTTTGGGGACACCTTGCTGTTTTCCAAAATTTAAAAAAATTCTGTCACTTTTAAACTGAACCAAATTGGAAGTACTTTTGTTGACACATTTTCTAATCCACTGGATACATTCAGGGGCGGAGAAAAGTAATACATCGAAAAAATTTGAAAAATTTCATTTTTGGGAATAACTGAATTCTAAAAGGTAAAATTTTATACACAACTTCTAAAATGACATTTCAAGCATATTTTTTTTTGTTTTGTTTTAATGTTGATCAGTATGACAGGTAATGACGATGAAAAAATATAGCATCTCAAATTATTACAATATTTCATTTGGAACTTGAGTAAATTATTATTCAACATTATAAAACATCATAATGTTTTACATTATAAAAACATTATAAAAACTGTCTCTCTCAGGCACAACTGTTACTTTCCAGGAACCAGAGACAAATGTCAGTGTCTTACCTGAGCTAAAGATAAAAAAAAACTGAACTGTGGCCTAAAGTCTTCTTTTCAGATGAAAGTTGCTTTAGCATTTAATTTAGAAAATCCAACATCCTACAATCAGTAGGAAGAGTGGACGGGCACAGAATCCAATGTGTGCGAGGTCCAGTGTGAAGTTTCTGCAGTTTGTGATGGTTTGGAGTGCCATGCCATCTGCTGAAACTGCCCATTGTACAGACTGCGCTAACGAAGTTGACAAAGATGTCGAAAATGCACTGGATGCTCCAGAAGGGACCTGATCCCAGCACTCTAAGCTTGTGGCTATCTGAAGATGAGGGAATGAAACTGTGGCCATCAGTGTTTATACAGGACATAGGTTAGTAAAATTTTAACTGCCGATCAATGAAGACAATGAAGACAATGTAATTTTAATTAGGCCTATAATATAGCTTAATGTATTATGTTAATATGAATATGTTTATTTATATAACCATGTATAACCATGGCATATACACACATATTAATAAATAAAACAACTGTTAAAAGTTTACATTTCACTGTCACGTTGGGTTTGTAATGAAATCCTACTGGGCTAGTATGGTGATCATGGCATGCGGTGCAACACGCGGGGTTGGAAATATGATATTTTACTGTCATAACTATCCTTAACTTCATTGTCAAGTGTTAAAAATGGAAACAAACAAGAAAGTATGCTTGCCTCTTCTGTTAACACAGTAAATATGTAAATAGTCGGGCCTGCAGACTTTAATTTCGGCGGTATAAAACAAGCGTGATGCATGTGCAGTGGGTTTGTTTATACCTCTGCAGCAGACGACGCGCATAGTGATCCACTTCCGGTCTACACTTTCCAGTTTGGCTTATACTACGACCAAAAGCTTTGCTGCCCATATTATCACATGCTTGATTGACCAGCCGACTCTCCAAAGCCAGAATCCCATAGATAATCTATGAGGAACTGTAAAGAGTAAAAAAAAAAAACACATGACCCAGCAATACAGATGAGCTGAAGGTCACATTTCTCAGCAGTACCACAAACTGATTACCTCCTTGGCACACTATATAGTGATGCAGTAATTCAAAATACAGGAACCACAACCAAGTATCGAGTATATAAATGAACACGTTTGTCATTTCTGTATTGTACCTTGTTTTCCAATAGATTTGATAAAATATTAATTGATAAAATATAATATAACTAATTATATATAGATTTCTGATTTTCATATCAGTTATTAGCCATACTGATCAACATAAGTCATTTATGTGTAATGAATATAAAATAAACACAACTGTTTCTCTCACATTCTACTTCTATTTTTACTTGAAGTACTTGCTTGTGAATGCACTGTCAAACATTTTTTTTTACAAATATAAATTGATAAGATCTTGTATCTGCACTCATCAGTTTGATCAGCACTTTTTAGTTCTACAAATACAGACTGTAGTCCATCTGTTTCCATTTGGTACTACTATTTATTTTATTTAGCGCACTGTCCACTCCAATAGATACACTTTTTTTTTTACCATAAAAATGTTAAAGTATATGCCATTATATTCTTTGGTGTGTTGCATTTATTGTTTTTTTTTTGTTTTTTTTTTAAACTTACCTTGTTCACTAGTTTCCGTTTTAGTTGTACCATCTGTGCATCAATTTTGCCTCAGCTGAGGCTGCGTGTAAAGTGCTATATAAATAAAGTTGAGTTGAGATACAAGGAAGTGGTTTTGTTACAGCCAATAGGTATCAGTAGAAACATTCCATTAAAAGTGTCAAATAGCCAAATGTGTACCTTATATGTTAATTACATTCACTTGTAAAAGGGAAAGGAGCATATTTGTATCATTTTTCAAAGAAGAAAAATACATTTAAAAGCCTGGAAAAGACGAGTAAATACAACTTTAAAAATTCAACAGAATCTGCTAAGATTATGTTCCTTAAGGTATTGCAGATGCAACCTTGAGGGTACCACCTAAGTGAAAGGAAGGGTACAGTGATCGACAGTTACACTGCCTTTTTGCTAAGAGTGTACCCAAGTATCAAAAGTTAAATACTTTGACATAGTTGTCATTATTTTAAGGTAGGTATATACTCCCAAACTAAAATGTCTAACATTAAATGATTCATAATGTTTTTTTTTAACCATATGAATCAGTAAATGGCAAATAATTCCTAGGTTACATTAGTATCCAATATGGCCACCGAGAGGCAGAAAGTTATGTATTTTCTAAACGGTATATCTCAAAAACCACTAAAGATTTTGACTTTATTTTTTGGACTTTTATTTATAACCAATAAACTCATGTCCTGATGGAAGGAAATTAAATACAGATGAAACATATTGAAGATAAAGACAAGTTTCCATTTTTGTCATTGTTCCGCACCTAATTAAATATTCAAGCCTGCTACTCTAGTACTTACAAAGGTTTGATCAAAAAATGCTGAGATCATCCCATGAAGAAATATATAAAGTATCAGTACTCCAAAAATCAAAGAGAAATCTTAAAAAATACCAGATATCATGCTTGAAAGATTGCATGCAAGCCAATTGACTTTTTGGGAGTATATACCTACCTTAATGACTAAAGGTCACCAAAATAATCTAAATGTCTGCAGGCACACAACCTTAATTGCATACAGTGATGCTTGAAAGTTTGTGAACCTTTAGAATGTTCTATATTTCTGCATAAATATGGCCTAAAACATCATCAGAAGTCCTAAAAGTAGATAAAGAGAGCTCAGTTAAACTAATGAGACAAATATTAGACTTGCTCATTTATTTATTGAGGAAAATGATCCAATATGACATTTTTGTGCGAGGCAAAAGTATGTGAACCTACGATTAGCAGTTAATTTGAGTGAAATTAGAGTCAGGTGTTTTCAATCAATGGGATGACAATCAGGTGTGAGTGGGCACCATGTTTTATTTAATTAATTTTATTTTATTTAAAGAACAGGGATCTATCAAAGTCTGCACTTCACAACACATGTTTGTGGAAGTGTATCATGGCACAAACAAAGGAGATTTCTGAGGAGCTCAGAAAAATAGTTGTTGATGCTCATCAGGCTGGAAAAGGTCACAAAAACATCTCTAAAGAGTTTGGACTAAACAACTGAAGGCCTCTCTCACATTGGCTAATGTTAATGTTCATGAGTCCACCATCAGGAGCACACAAGTTGTTCTACCAAAGAATGGTTAAAGGACATTTACCGGAAACATTTAGCTGCAGTTATTACTGCAAAAAGGGGTCACACCAGATACTAAAATCAAAGGTTCACATACTTCTGCCTCTCAGAAATGTCCTATTGGATCATTTTCCTCAATAAATAAATGACCAAATTTAATATTTTTGTCTCGTTTGTTTAACTGGGTTCTCTTTCTGATGATCTGAAAATCTGGTGATGTTTTAGATCACGTTTATGCAGAAATATAGAAAATGTTAAGGGTTCACAAACTTTCCAGCACCACTGTATATTCCTCAAAACAATATGGCATAACTACAATAAGTCAACGTGTCTATTTTGAGTGCATTCACAGCTGATTACTTACTCAAGTAAAATACAAATATAATTATTCAAATATTTTACCACGGTAATTATTTATTCAGGTAATGTACTTTTGTCCACTCTGTGTATATTTCATAACATTCAATATTCATGTTCATTGATATGACAAGCAGGTCATTAAAAAAAAAAAAAAAAAAACACCTAGTTGTGCAGTTTTCCAATCCATCCTTAGAAGCCCACACCTTTGTGCCAGATGTGGTTTAAACAACTGAACAATTTAAGCACTGATCACTATGGGATATCATGTTTGAGATGTGTTTTATTCCCAAAGCAGCACTGTCAAAGATACTGCCACAAATACCTCAACATGGGCTACAAAATACTTATTTGTATTAAAAAACACTTTGGAAAAACTTGGGTGTCACCCTACTTTTGACTGGCATTGGACACGTACAATTGATAAAGCCATCATATACATATGCATAAAAACATTAAAACCTCTCAAACATCATTTTACTCCACCCTCCTAAACGAAAGGCACTGAGTCAGTAGGACTGTACAGACAGCAGAACTGATTCATCACATTTGAATTATGGCATATTTGGAAAGAAACAGCATAATAATGTTCATTTACTCTGCTTTTAGAACTGTTCTCAGGGTATCCAGAACAGAACAGAAACTGAAAATCTCTCATATGTACACACAGGCTAAAATTTATCCATTTGAAACTATTCATCTACATTCCTGGGTTAAAAAAAAAGAAAAAAGAAAAAAAAGAAAAAAGAAAAAAAAAGAAAAAAAAAGAAAAAGAAAAAAAAACCACTGGGCCAGACCAAATTAGCAAAATTTTAAGCTTTGCTTTCAGGCATCAGCTGAGGCACATTACCAAATAATAACTACTCTTAAGATTAAAAAAAAAACATAATTTGGAGTCATTTTTTCCTCTTTCCGGCTTTATCACCAACAGTTCACTGCAGCGATGAGCAGCGATGTGCAAACGGTGGCTCGAGTCTCAGGACATGTCCTTATTTCTTCACAATTTTCTGATCAATGACTTTTTATTACGATCATTAAAATATTAAGCTTTTAAATTTGGGTGTGGCCCATTTCCTTTCCCATGAGTGTTTGTGAAGGTTTCTGAAGTGCATAAGTGTTGCTCTGTGCAGTAGTATGTTTCCTGTGGGAATTAAACTAACTGTGAGGGTCTGTGGTATTACATCAACATAAAAGAAAAAAAATGTAGTCATCATCCCATCAAGTGGCAGCACAGAGCTTCACAGTCACAACAAATAGCTATGAAGTAGGAACCTAGCAGACATATTGCATAGAATTCAGAAATTTAAAACACAGTACATGTTTTTTTTTAAGAAATAAGAATTACAGTAACATTCAGAAATAATACAGGATCATCTGTGACTGAAATAATAATAATAATAATAATAATAATAATAATAATAATGGATGTCTTAACTCTGGAAAAAACTCAGATTATGCCTTTCGCTAAACTTTCTCTAATACTGCATTCAAACCAGTGAGGTGTGTGAATGTATGGCTCAGGCTGGGAGTGTGTAAAAGGCACAGAGTTGACTGCTTTCATGCTATGCTTTAAGGTTCTTGTATCATTGCTCATTTTACACTACAGAACATAACATTAATGCAATTTAGGACTATATCATAAAGTGTATTGCACTGTGAGCAAATCTACTGCGCACTGTGGTCCGTGTTGAGAGTTAGGTCTAAAGTGGGGGTCTGTGCGTTTTCGGCTTTGCGTTGTCGGCTTGACAACATAGTCATGTACAGTGTACGGGAGTTCCATTGACCTGCACAGAAAGTTAGTGAATACAGTCAAATAAAGTGTGTTTGTGTGCTCAAAAAGGTAAGATAACTTACAAAAAGTCTATAATGTGTCTTTGTGGGGCTAATTCTATATAAATTTGCACTACAAACCTCAAAAAGACCACTAATGAATACAAAATTGATACAACCCATGTGCATGATGAGCAGTAGCCCCCCTCCCCCTTCAGTCTGTTTTGAGCTCTTCCTACCTTTCCTCGTCTCACATTATCCACTGGCTGTTCATGCCGTCTGGTCTGGCTGCTCTTTAGAAGTGGACAGTTCTTCATCCTGCTTTCTGCTGAGACTGCTTGGCTCGGGGGAAACATCCACGTGCGCTCTCTGATGTGCGAGAGCTCTTCGCTTGTGGCTGTGTCTGCGCTGGCCTGGTGACCTCCTCTGGGCTGCGTTGCTCTGTATCAAATGGGATTCCCTTTAGCCATTTATTACTGCATCAAAGCAGTTTTTTTCTGTTTAATGTCTGCATTTAATGTCTTTAATTTACACTATTAAAGGTCAAAACAAAGTCATTTAGTGTTTTCCCCATGTGTGATATGCACCATTTGAGAGAAATGTCTGATAGGGACATGGTCTTCGTTCAATCCCCTGGCAGGGCAGAACTGAAGTGCCCTAAAGCAAAGCCCCTAACCCCCAGCATGGCAAAGCATGGCACGGTGCACCACGAGGTCAGGCACATCTGCTGACCAGTATTAATAGAGTTCACTCATCACAACTTATTACTATGCATAGAGTTCCTACTCACCACCACATCTAGTTATTCAACATACAAGTATTAAGAACATTTTTACAGTATTTATACAAATTCATATATTCGTAATTATTAATTATTTGCTATACAACAATATGCCACATTTTTAACCAGTTATCTAACTACCTATATTTAATCTTTGACCACATATGCATCACCATACATCA
>BRDA01000367.1:72931-83888 GCA_036984385.1 Crenuchus spilurus | reverse complement strand
TATATATATATATATATATATATATATATATATATATATATATATATATATATATATATATATATATATATAAACCCAAAACTTCAAACCTGCAGACTTCTTGAATGAGGCACAAAATATGACAGCCAAAAATTACTTTCCAGAGGCTTGCACAGCAAAGGAAAACAAGCAAATAAAATGTTCATAGAACCAGACTGATACTATCATTTTACATATTATGATAAGAAGCAGTTCATTGCAAAAGGCAATTATGCTTAAATGTAGTTCAGTTAATTAAAAGTAAAAGAGGTAAACAACCACCAACAAAACAGATGGTAGAATCATGGACAAGTCATTAAAAAGTTTAAAGACTTAAACAGATGTTCTGGAGGAACACTATCCATGTCATCACTTCCTTATGAAAACATATGAAAAATTAAGAGACCACTACAAGTGTCCAGCCCAGTCTACAGACCTGACGCACATTGAAAACATCTGGAATGTGATGAGGAGGAAAATTTAGATTAGATTTAACTTTTTGCCAATGTGATTTGCAACAGAATTTGACCTTTAACCCATTTGTGCAATGAAACACACACTAAAACACTAACCACCAAGCCATGGCTGCCCCGAGTTAAGGTCAGAAACCATCAAACAATGCTCCAAATCTAGAAGAAAGCTTTTCCTGGACAGTATAGACAGTGATGCCAATGAAAGCAGGATAAACTCTTTCTAATACCCTTGACTTCAATGAATTAACAGGTATCCCATATGGTATATTGTACTGTGTAGTCTTCTGTTTAGGTCTTCATAATGACTTGTTCAGGTTCTTCTGTCCATCAGTGTTCTTTCTGTCCTGCTCTTTATTGTCACGTTCATAAAAAAAAACAGAGAAGATCACAGTCTGGACAATTCTAGAACATATATATGTAACATTCCTTCAACCTTGCTGAGTCTGCACACTTAAAAGAGATGGTTCTTCAAAGATTCTTTCGTAAACAAAATGATTCTATATAGAGCCACAAACACGCTGTCGATGGTTCTATAGTGCGCTAAAAAAGTGTACAGTACTTCTATTATTAGAAGATTAACATCATAACAATAGTAGAACCCTTAAAAAAGTTTTGTATAGAACCATGAGTGTTCATGGTTCTATATAGAAACATTTTCTGTACTAAAGAATCCTTGAAGAACCATCTTTTTCAAGAGCGTAGATTGCATTTTCTGACTGCTGGGTCCATTTTTCTTAATGATTGATCCAAGTTGGTAACAGAAGTGGGAAAAGTAGTATTATTTTCTGTTGTCACTACTTTTGTTCATAATCAACAATATATTTGCTCTTGTTTCAGCTACATGATACTGCACAGCACAGTCATGTTTCATTTTCATAGGTAGCCAATCTGAATATATCAGGACTGCTTTATGAAAACAGTAGAGGAGCTGCTGCTCAGTTTGTTAGATCTACATATAATCTCCACACAGGGTTTTAACTCGGATATTATATAGAGATCCGGAAATAACGTCAAATACGCGTTACGTCAGAGAGGCGCGCGTCCTTCTCAACGCTGCGCGACGTAAAATGGCGCTGAACGTGGTCGTGTTGTTATAAAGGGAGGCGTGTGTGTGTGCGCGCGTCCGTGCGTGCGTGAGAGAGAGAGAGAGCGAGAGAGAGAGAGCGAGAGATGCCAGTTTCGTATTTTTTACGTATTTGCTCTATTTGGACTAAACTGCTCTATAGTGCAGTCTGATAATGATCTGTTTTCTTGTATCATCTTACAGTTGTTAAACAACAACAACAACAACAACAACAACAATAATAGTAATAAAATAATATAAATAACAAAAGCTCAAAAATATGGAAAGAAACTCAGCCAACCCTGGGTCACATCCATCATTTTGGATCTGGCCCACATACCATGAATGATGGCCCTGGAACCAGGTCGGTTGCGATTACTGGAAGCCAAATATTTTTGACTTTACTATAATTTTATACAACTGAACAGTACCATTAAACATTTTCTCAAAACTGATAAATAGTAACATAACTGTTAATAACATTTTGAAATAGTACTTTCATTAAATAGTAATATCATAATAATTATTTTGCTTTGTATTTAATGGTAAGTTCAGGTGTATAAATGATCTATTTAGCCAAAGTACATATATTGTATGTAATATGGGCTGTATCTGCAGTGCTGGGAAATGAGTAACAAAAAGTAGGGTCAAGAGAACATGTCAGTGTTTCTTTTAGCTTCTCAAACCTCGGGTACTGGAGTTCGTTTCAGCTCAAGAGGGGCGTGTTGAAGGCAGATACTGGACTGGAGAATTACTCTCAACCTGGCAACCCTGGAGAGATCGAGGGAAGAAAGGCTTTCAGGCAGCGGCGTCCGTCGGCTACCGAAACCAATCAAAGTGATACTACAGTCCACATCAATTGAGCGTCTGACAGAGAAAAAAAAACAGCCGTCAATCTATCAGACGCGACCTTCAGAGCATCACTGGATTTGAAATATCGCCGACAACATGGAAGATTTAAGTATCGATCAGAAAAAACTGCCTGGCGTCAAAGAGGGTGAGCATGTGTGTTTGCGTTTGCCTATCCACATTTTTGTCATGTGCTGCAAAGGCTTGGCCTGACTGGTTTGTCAGTTAGCTAGTAATAAGTAGGTAAATATAACTACCAACACTTCTTATGCGTCTGTTTTAAATTCTCCGTTCCACCTTAAATAGTGCAGCAGTTGCCTATCAGGATAAGAATGACCCAACCAGTCTCCTGAATGTAACGGCCGCGCCATTTAAGGTGGAATGTAGAATTGGAATCAGACGCGTGTGAATAAGCTCCAGCTGCTGTGTGTTTGAACGCTGATGTTTGAGCTGTGAAAAAGGTCTATTGCGGCAGCAGAAACCAGCCAAGCCTTCTCTGTTTTATAAGCCAGCCTTCATGTCCGTATCTAGCCGCTGTTAACTAGGTTAACTAGTTAAGTCGTGGCTGGTTGGTCGTAGCTGTAAGTTCAGGCCGGAACGCTGGACAGGTTAGTTTGTTAGCTAGCAGAGGTGGCTAATTCCATGGCCAGGCAGGTGTGTCGCATTGTCTCTGCTAAAATGAAGATGGTTTGTTTTGGACTGCAGTATTTTGAGCTCAAATGTAAGACAATCTATGTTAGCTCAGATATAATGTGATAGTTGCTTCAGTTTAGTTTTGCTTTGTCCTCACAGCTTTGACCTGTTAAGACTTTGCATATTCTGATTTCTTATCTTACATCTATCTACCACCTTCAGGCGCCAACATCATTGTATTTAGTAGTTTCATAATCAGGTCAGAAGACTGCTGTTACAGAAATGGTTCACCCAGAAATCATATTTCTTAACCAAGACATGAGTCCAAGTTTTGCTTTTTGAGTTTAGAACTGGAGCTCAGTAGTTACCCAGCACGCAACTGTAAAAATATGCTTTTAGATCAGCATTGAATGAATGTCACTTATATTGTGCATTTCTAATATCCAAGGAGACTTTACAATCACTGCAGTTATTGAATCCCTTTACACACTTAGAATTCAACCATACACCAGCGAGAAGTGTATACAGTGTACTCTTAACCAGAAGCAACCGTCTACCTGGAGGACTTCATCAATCACTAGGGGGGGATCATCCAGGAAGGCCAAACCATGTCTGGCATACCCAGATACATTTGCATACCAGGGTCATTTTAGACTATCCATTTCTACTCATCTCAATGTTTTTTTTTGGGTTCTGGGAGGAAACTGGAGTCCCCGGAGGAAACCCCATGCAGACACGGGAGAACATGGAAACTCCACTCAGATGGGGACTCAAACCCAAGACCTCAGTGCTGAGGGGAACGTGCTAAACATCAATACACAATGTCAATGCTGCAAGAACATAAGCAACATTTTCAACAATGTGCCTGCTGCGTACCTAACTGTCGTACCGAAATCTGCACTTCCGCCAAGAGAAGCACCCCCTCCCTTTTAAGGCAGTTAATTTACCAGGTGATATATTATCTCTTAAATCTGGCAGTGTGGTTATTGTATCCACACATCTTGCTCAGCTATTGCATGTTGGTCACAAATATGTGGAACTAAATGCATTTCATGCTGAGGTCAACAGAAAAAGTTATCAAAGATAACTACCAAAAAATGCACCCAATCTTAAGTCAGGCCATGATTATTACATAAACGGGTAATACATATTGGTCCAAAATATTTGTGATTGAAAACATTGTTGTGTAAACAGAAAGTAAGTTATAGTGGGATGACTTAAGGCAGTTAATCTACCAGAAAACGCACCCTCTCTTAAATCTGGCTACATTCTTAATACATCTGTGATGCACAGATAATTCATATCGATCAAAGTTTAAGTGCCTTTGGTAAAATTAACCAAAATAAAGGCAGCAGAAAACCTCTGCTTTCCAATCAAATGATGCAGCATGCATGTTCCTCTTGTGACAGAGGTCTGAATTCTGCACAAGAATCAATCCATTTCTGTAGAAAAGGACACCCAAATCTTCTCTAAACCACATCCAGATCAGATGTTGAAGACTGTGATTTGTTTTAGGACACAGCTTGAATTACTGTGAGCTGTATAAACTCGCAGTGCTACAAACGGCATAACTTTCTGTAATTTTTAAAAGCTAAGAATGTCATACTGTTCCATAAACCACATCAGCTAGTCTGAGACATTCATTAAGATTTGTATGTGGTTTCAGTGGATTGAGTGAAGTTTTGCTGATGTTTTAATGGAAATGACTTTTATTTAGATGATCATTCTGTTCTAGTACTAGTAAACTGTTCCATGCTAAATTGAGTCTAGCAATTTTCCAAATTAAGAAACTGCTTTCATAATAAGGGAAACTGGATTCCAGTGTAGAAGGCATTCTGGCCACTTTTAGGAAGAGAAAGTGTTCTGAAACAGTTTATATATAACATATGTTTCTTGTTTTGACATTTGTGGTTAATATCACAGATTTTGCAAGAAAAGTGCTACGTTTCTATTTCAGGGCAGTTAGAAAAATGTGAAATCACACAGAAGCAAATATTTTACATGGTGATGTGCAGAGAAAAGATGTACTATGAGTGCAGTTTTGAGCTCTTTGAACCCTATCTTTATCTGTTTAATTAATGTAGCACTTCCCAACACTTGACAGCAATCAACCAAGCACCGGCAACCGTACAGCGCACCCGGCAACCGTACAGCGCACCCGGCAACCGTACAGCGCACCCGGCAACCGTACAGCGCACCCGGCAACCGTACAGCGCACCGTTTCCCAGCCAGTGGCGAAATCTCACCAGTCCGTGGTCTACAGTCACTTGACTTGTGCACGGAAGAGGCATTAGCTGTGAGGAATGATTGTAGTCTAGTAGCTACTTTGTAGCATCACATTTTAGTGGTGCACAACTCGCTCAACCTGCAAAAACTGTTCATTTAATTTGTCTTATATAATATGTTTGTCTGTGTTGTAACATTAATGGATTCATATATAGGCCTTAATGTGCACATCTCCGTAATCTAAGCTCAGTATTGTGCAAATCCATGGATCTCTGGTAGCATAGCGTGTGAGACAAACAACTCGACCAGAGCCAGGATCGACTGATCAAAGAGATCACTATCACAATTGTTCCTCGATAAAATATTCTACTTTTTCACCCAGTGCTTCTGTGGTTTCATAAATCTTTGATTGTTTACTTCACATTCAGAATTGAATGCTGCCACCTAGTAGATACATTGACATTACTATCAACTATGTGGGCAAAGAAAAGTGTGAACATTTGCATACGACACCAACACTTGTTCGCATTTGCTGTTTGTGGAGTGTTCCAGTACTGAAAGCAGTCATGTGGTATTTTTCATTCATTTCCATGACTTCTGTAAAACAGTTGCATGCAGAATTCGCCCAGCAGTCACGTGCATGAACCAGAGCCCCAGTGCAACATTTGGGACTGTTAGTTTTTCTCTCTAATTGTCACTTTGCTTTAGCCAAGAAGTATTCTGAGGCCAAGGCAAGACATAAAGCCAAGCAGCCTAGTTTAACTGTTGGTTATGGTTGCCAAGCAGCTTAACGGTCATCTGTTACTTCACGAACTGCGCAGTACTTTTTAATGTTGCCATCTTAGTACAGAATTCAGTACATTTGTGCATATATCCACAGCTTTGAATGTGTCCTAGCCCTGACTACTCTGGAATATGGAGTATGTGACTTAGTGACCACTGACCTTCCTTTAATTTTTATTTCACACGTTCACAAAAATCCGCAATTTCAAAAATGTACTTTTCAGCCTTCTGCTGGATATCCAGTGTTTAATCACTGAACTGATTGCATCAAATCAGAATTCAGAAAAGTTTATAATAAATATTTTAGTTATGATTGCTTCTTGGTATTGAAGAACTATGGTTAACTGATACTGTTAAGAGTGAACTCTTGTTTATTGTATGTACAATGCAAATTGTTTGTATAATCCTGGCCCCAACATTCTTCATTTTCCCCTCCACAAGATTAATTAGGTAGGTGTAGTTAACAGTACAGTGTTCTGTCTCTTTGCCACCAAAAATGGCTATTTAGGGTTCAGAATCAGAAACATCTTTATATCTTTATTAAGATAAGACAGTTTGAGGCCTTCACATTGTGTAGGAAGGAAATGGAAGGCCTTGCTCTTTGGAATGTTGTTGATGCGAGGGTAAAAAGCAGAAGGCTGTGAGAATGTTGACTTAGCTTAGCTCAGGCCTCCAGGGATGTATTCAGTGCGGGTTAGAGTTTCATGTGTGGATGGTTTCAGTGTTTTGTTATTTTGGCTTAGTTTTTGTAGGTGTTTCATTTCATTAGTGTGCTATTGCTTCTGTTTATTGATAAGCTACTCCTTGTCTAGTACTATAGCCCTGAATCTGTTTTATAGCATTTCTATTTCCATTTTATGGAAGTTTCGATCTCCTTCCATATGTGGCTCAAAGTCCTAGTGAGGAACCTACTTAGATCTAAGATATCTTGTGGCATAATAAACAATGCTATCTTCTAAATCTCTGCCATGTACAGTGTGTGCCTGACTCATAGATACGTAGCCTGGCTGTAGCCATCTCAAACCTGTGGTGTGCTGCCATTTTCCTAAGAAGATTATGCATATGGTTGTGCGTGGTCTACCCTGGCTGACACTGAACTTGCTTGGGTTACACCTGCTCAAACTCATCAGATATCAGCCTACACATCTCTCTGGAGCTTTTGTCGTCTTCATTCAGACAGCTTACTTCCTTCCCCTCCGAGTCTCTGAATGCTTCTTAAGAACACCACAACAGACGCTGTGGTGTGAAAGAATGAACATGGCTGAATAAACAACTGTTTCTCACAGCTGTGGCTAAAATCAATCAAAACTAAATTCCTGTAATGTCCTGTTACTAGTTGTATAGGACCAAATCTAGAGGATAAGTATCCATTCTTTGTCTGTGATGATTGGAGATAGAATATTTCGCACATTGTTATCGCATTATCATTCATGAGTGTCATATTCACACAACAGAATTTGAAACACACACTAGGCTCTGAGAATGTGCCTGAAACGGTGGGCAGCCCTATTCACGGTGCCCGGGGAGCAGCTGGGGGTTAGGTACCTTGCTTGAGGGCACTTCAGTCATGACCTGTCATGGGATCGATCCCTAACCTCCAGGCCACGGCTTAGTAGTCAAGGGTGCAACTGATATTTGTGACCAATATTCATTTACCATACATTTGACATAAGTACTGTGAAAGTTTGCAGCTCTTACTAACCACTACCATTAAATGAACACAGTTTCATATTGGAACAAATAAAGTTCTTTGAGTTGTAGACAGTTTTTGGGGGAAAAAACTGAAAAGTAGGTTTGATTGGGTTTACTCAACACGCCCCACATTCCAAATAGTGCTATGGGCAGGACTTTGGGCCAGACTAAATAATTTTTTTTTTTTTTTTGTGCAAATAGATATGCAAATAGAGAACACTTTGATTTGTATTCAAGTGCTGATTCTGATGATCTGATAAATGATGAATATCAGCTTTGGTTATCAGCCAGGGCCAATAAACAGTTAACCTCTAATAGAAGCTAAGAATAGATGATTCTTTATCAGTCCCACAGAGGGGAATTTCAAGTGTCGCAGCAGAAAACGAGCAGTGAATTACTCTGTAAAAGAAATATTAAGAGACTCTTAGCAATGCTATAAACATAATACAATATAAAAAAAACAAAAGTTATTAAAAACTAAATGTTCGTGACTTGCACATAGGATATTGCACATTGGTGAATTTAAATGTTGAGTTGTATAAATAAATAACACAGTATTGTAATGAATGAATATTGTACATTATATATACATATTGTCCTAAAATCTTCCAAAGCAGATATTTACAAAAGTGTCACTAAAAGTGGTCTACTGGGAACAGTGCTGGTTGTAAAGTCTTAACCACAGCAGGAAGGAAAGACCCACAAGAAAGGCATGTACACTATAAAAAATTTCTGTTGACTCAACTTAACTTAGTCAAATCATCTTTTTGCTTTTACTCCGTTAAGTTGTAAAGACTTGACATTTTGTTGACTCAGCTTAACTTAGTCATGTTAAGTTTAAGTTATATAAACTTAACATGTCAAGTATTTACAACTTAACTGAGTAGAAGCAAAAAGATGATTTGACTAAATTAAGTTGTCAACAGAAACAATTTTTAGTGTACTTTGTGGCAGTAAAATAATATAATTTTTGTCCTTATGAAAGATTATATTACCAGCACTATTATTGTCATTCTCAGATTTTCAGTATCATGAATTTGATGTTGATGCCTGAACTACAGTCATATTAGAATATTAAGACCAATTTTTTGTATCTTCACTCATTGTCTATTTTATCAGCTCTACAGACCATATAGGTGCTGTAGTCCATGTGTTTATTTTTTGGGTGGTGGATTATTCTCAGCACTGCAGTGACACTGATGTGGTGGTGGTGTGTTAGTGTTTTGTGCTGATGCAAGTGGATCAGACAACCGAGCTGCTGGAGATTTTAAATACTATGTCCACTCTGTTAGACATAGCTACCTTGTTGGTCCACCTTGTAGATGTAAAGTCAGAGACAGTAGCTCATCTGTTGCTGCACAGTTTGTGTTGTCGTCTAGTCCTTCATTGTAGGTCACAGGAGGCTGTTTACAGGATGCTGTTGGGTGGGTAGTTTTGTGACAATGAGGTGTTTAAAAAACATCAGCAGCTCTGCTGTGTCTGATCCACCTGTACCAGAGCAAGACCCTCCCAACACACTACAACGATGTCCGTGTCTGTGGTCCTGAGTTGTGTAGAAAGTGATGAAAGGAGGCTAATGAAGTATACAGAGAAACAGATGGACTACAGTCTGTAATTGTAGAACAACAAAGTGCACATCTGTGGTCTGTCGAGTGTCTTATTTATACTTTCTAATGTATTAAAAACTGAAAGTGTTTACTTGGATCAGAAATGAGTGTGAGGAGTTGGGAGGGGAAATGTTTACAGGCCTCAGATGGTATTAGTCTACTGACCCAGTGACTTTTTGAAAGGGTTGTATTGAATGACAATGGCTCTTTACTGCAGTTGCTTACTTGGTTTCATAAAAGTATTGAATTTCAGTACTGTGTCCTTGTGATGACCACAGAAAAGTGTTTAGACAGTAGGAATGCAGGATTTCCTTTAAAAAGCCCAACTCTGCCATTTTATTGTATTTATTTAGGCAATGCGTCAGCTTTGCTCAGTCTATGATGGTGGTAGTTCTCTGAAATGGTGCTCCAACCAGTACTTTTGGGATGAGGTGAGGTAACATCCTGACCTCAGTAAGAGTCTTGTCGCCGACTGCAAACAAATTACCACAGCAAGGTGGAACATTCTGCCTAGCACTATAAATAATGTCGACTGACTCGGGCGGCTGCCAGGGCGATCCATCAGAACTGGGGATCTGCGCTTTCCTCCAAGCATGCTAGCTGTCCAGTGGCGATGTATCGCCAGCAGTTCAGAAAAAAGGGGCTTGCCACCACTGGTATTGGAGGAGGCCTGTGCTCATCTGCCCCATCCAAAGAGACTTTGCAAGTGATGGGGATAGGAAGAATTGATAAAAGAGGCAGGTTATTTGGCCACTAAAAATAGATTGGGAGAAAATCAGGGGTATGTGGGTAGAGTCCATGGTGTAGAGTCATTTGACATGTGCTGGAAGAGGCATTAATTTGGTGGTAAATTTCTGGAAGCCTAGTAGCTTTGATGTAGCATTGTCTCTCTGCAAGGCATAGCTCACTCAACTCTGGTAAATAGTGTGTTGTTTCGTCTCTGGTGTCTGTTTAATTCTTCTTGCACTGCCTCATTAAATATTTTACCTTGCATGGTTGTTAACGCATAAACTGAGTGTCTGCACACTATTTTTAGAGGTACAACACATTTAAATGTAGAATTTGCATAGCATTTCATGGCAAATGATCTATTTCTTAGAAAAAAGAAAAAATGCACACTTTTTTATGGTTTATTTACAATTTAAATTTAAATTATAAAATGTATGATTGGAATTATCAGTGTAACAAGCCTTTTTTGCTTGCATCTAGCATAATACTATTTTAGTAGATAGTGAATATATCCTGTATGTTTTTTTTTTTTTTTTTTTTTTTTTTTTTTTAATAAACATATATAGAAAATATGACTTTAAAATAATATATTCTATATAACATTTTTTACCTGGTGCCACACTGAAAAATATTCTAAAAAGGATTATTATTACCAACTAACTGTTAAATTACCAACACTGTAAAATTTGTTTAGAATTCTGTATTTGTATAATGGCCTATATACTGCTTTGGTTAAGCCACTGTTTTGATGTTGGCATCAGTAGGCTAGTTATTGTTGTCCGTCCCGGCAGATTTCTTTTTGGAGTGTTTTCGTCTGTTCTCTTCAAATAAGGCAGAGGCTTTGGTTAAACCAGCGATCAGCACCAGATGGGGATATGTTTAAT
>BRDA01000367.1:46474-72831 GCA_036984385.1 Crenuchus spilurus | reverse complement strand
TGTATAAAGGGGAAATGTGTAATCCGTTATCAGTATCTTAGGTGTTTAGATTAAATAGATCACAAACACATCTAACTGGAGCCATAAGACACACACACATACAGCCTCCGTTTCATTTTAATTGTCAGTTTCATTTTAATTGTAAGTATTGATATTTATTAGTACTCATATTGGTACTTGGTATCGGCAAGTACTTAAATGTAAGTACTTGTACTCGTACTCGGTTTGAAAAAATGTGGTATCGGTGCATCCCTACTCTTTATGATGCTGTTGTAAATGGTGGAAAAGATTAGTGGTGCTCGAACCTTTTGTCCGGACTTGAACATTACTCTGCTGCTCATCTGACGCTCTGAATCCAAAACGTCTCCAAATAATTTAGCCATTGTTTTTCTTTTTCTTTACAACTGCTCTGTGATCGCTTCTTTCACGTCTCTCTGTCTCCATGCCGGCCTGTCACTGCCTTGTGCATGTGTGAAGCAGTGGGGGAGGGGGGAGTTTTTACGAGGGAGAGAGGAGGGGCGGGTGAAGTTGTGCTGAGGCAAAATTGAGGATCTACAAGTGTAATTACGATGCAACAAACTACCGATATAAACGATATTGTCTCGTCTTATGTCTCATATAAAAATATATCGATATTTCTTAGACTCGATATATCGCCCAGTCCTACTCAAAATACATCACCAAAACCTTTCAGTTTGGTCATAACCATAATATGTCTGGACTAAAGGAGCAAAATTTGGTCTGAACAAAAGAGGTGGTGTCAGTCCGGATCTACAGAACCATGGCCCGGTTTGTGTGCAGTGTGGAAACACTTTTCTAGAAGGTTTAGTCTTTCGGACCAATTACAGGAAACTGAGCTGCCAAGACTTGCAGGATCATTTGCCGCTTTTTCCTCCTTATTTGTCGGCAGTGATACAATTCCTTCAGGGCAAGTACTGTGCCTGAAGTTGCTGCTGCTAATATAAATACCGTTAACAACCAAACTACTGTGGTAACAAAATGAATCTGTCCATTCACTTTATCCTGGAAAGGCTTCCCACCGAATTTACCACCCGATTAATTGGCAGCATGTAAACGTCAGGCGTACGTACTTCTACAATCACTGTCAAGTGTAGGAAGATGCACCCAACGTAAGTGACGACAGGACGTAGGCGCATCATACAAAGGTATTTGGTGTGCTTGCAAAAATGCAGACTGAAAACAACACTAACTGGAAAAATATATATATACAAGGTAAAAAACACAAGAATTGGTTTGGAACGTGGTCCGGACTTTCAGGTGTGAAAACACCCTTAGTGATGTAACTGCACTTGCTTGACTTTCCTGACCCAAGATGAGTCTTCTGCCAGCCCTGCTGCTGTCTGAAGTAGCTAGTTAAGTCATACTGTATCCTAAACCACAGTGACTAGTCTGCGAGATGTTAATTAATCTGAATGTGAAGCTGCTTGAGAGAAATTGAGATTTTTACAGAAATGATTTGGGCTATTTGGGTGACTTCACTTGTAATGTTTTGTTGGCAGTGTTAGCCTTGCAGTTCCGGTTATAAAATAAAGAAACTTGGCTGGAGAAAATATCTTAAATATCTAAAAGTGAACATGAGAATGTGAATGTAGTGTTGTTTTAGTTGTTGCCATGTCCTATAGTTGTTTATAGATTTTTTTTGTCAGGGTCCTGCTGGATCGATATTGAACATCCTTGCTGACATATGACATATTACCTGTGACTACTGCGTCACCACCAGAGGTCTGATTTATGGCTTTTTGAATTGCAGCACATAAAATGCTAGTACCAGTGCCTTGTTTTATTTATTTATTTTTTATTATTTTTTTATTTATTTATTTATTAAATGTGCCATTTTGCCAAACACTTCCAGGACAACTTTATGGTCATTTGCCAACACATGACACTTAATAATAATGGATACATTTTAGTCCGTTAGAGCTTAGAGATTGTATTAATTTGACATCAGGCAGATGATCAGGTAACGGATCATTCCAGAAATAGCACTTACTCACATTGTGGGAACATTTGTATCATCAGGTGTGATCTTTCATCACTGCACTGCAAGTATGAAATGCCAGCTAATAGCAAATGAATACAAATATTTGGATAATTGGTTGGGCAATTATTGTATATAGACACAATCTAATTGAATAAAAAATAAAGGCAGCATCAAAGTACCTAATCAATAAGCAATAGTAATGTAAATTAAAAGCTAATATGTAAGCTTAACTTAAATGTACACTCATCAGTATTTCTCTACTTGTTTCTTTGACTAGTTGAGATCCACCTGGCCTCCAACGTCCACAAGAGCCGGCTGGTACAGCAGGACCTTCGGGTAGCCAAACGTATGCAAGAAGAGGAAGACCTCCGTGCCAAAGCCCAGCATCAAAGACAGCACCAAGACATGTGAGCAGCGCACAAGTGCAATAATGACAACTACAAGTGACATTAGATTTATCAGCATGGAGTTGTTCCCCATTGTTGATTTGTACCCGAATGCAACTAAAATGAACCGATAAGTGCCGAGTTAACTAAAAAACATTAGGCAATTTGGCCTATATTTTGGAGAGGAAGGAGAAAAAAAACGGAAAAATAAAATAAATCATATTTAAACAATATATTGTTCATTTAATATCAGTGTTTATTGATTCTTTTTAATAAACTTTGAGCTTCCTTAGAGTATCACTTAAAATTTTGCTTGCAAATGTTCAAATGAATCTGCAATGAATTTTGAAATTTTTGTGCAAATTGTAAGTGGGGTGGCCATTTTTTGTTGCACTGCAGTCATAAATGAACTCTCAGTTGGACACAGTGGCATAATATAGAGAGTGTTAAGACGTTACGGCCAACAGTTTTAATGTAACTAAAGTGCGGATCATTTTTGACTCACCCTTGTATATGGAGTTTAACCAACTTTTGAACTTTTTTGTTTCTTGTCCTGGAGAGCAGTTGATGGTTAGGCTCCTTGCTCAAGGGCACTTCAGTCATGAATGTCTGGGGATCAAACCGGCATCACAAGACCAAATCCCTAACCACCAGGCCACAGCTGCGCCCACACCTGTACAGCTGCTGTTCTGGATAAGAGAAGGGTTCTGTACTGTACTGTTCTGTTCTCAGGCTGAGATGGTTATTTTCACTGTAGCATGTTGCTTTCTTCTAGGCAACATCGTACACATTACACTACTTCTGACGTGGCTGTGATTTTGTTCATTTGTCTGTCAGAACAGCTCAGTTTTTAATCACGGCTGCAATCTGACCCCATTCAGACTGTGATGTTCTCAGTCCTCTCTGGTTTCCAAATGGTGCAAGAATGGTGTGAAGTGCAAGAACCTATAACAGAACCTAGAACCTTTACTAAAGAAATGTTTCAAACTAACGTTGTATTTTGGTCCATGTCAGATGTTCAGTTCATCTCATTTTTGAATGAAACCGGCTTTTCTGAACATCTGTCCTTTCCTGGGCTTTATTGGAGGCTTCTGATGTTGATGCTTTGAAGCCGTTCCCCTCCCCCATCCTGAGCAGAAGAGAGCTTTAAAGAAATAATAAAGGCATATTTGAATCTGTTCCTAATTTGTTTCCTTAAAGCTGTATAATCACTTAGACCAGTTAAACCTCTGGAGTCTGAGGGTATTTCAGACACTCTGAAGTAGTCTGACATGGCTTGCTTTTTTACAAATTAAACCCATCTATTATTTTTTTTTCCAAAGTGTTACACAGGCTTTTGTTCAGCACAGACTCACCAACAACAGTGTCAAAACAGTAAGAGTGTCATAAATCTATTTTCTGATTAAATCTGCTCTAAACTTAGACTTTCCAAAAACCTGTTTTCAGATGTGCTGATATATTGTGGAAAAAACAATGTATCTACATATATATAACAACATTTGTAGCCAAGACTTTTTAGCTCAGAACTGAATAAACGGAGGTGTCTGCTTCCCAATTCAGAAATTTTGTTTTTTTATTTCTAAGGCTTAACATATGAGTTGACGCTGTTTGCCCTCCGACACTAAGACTATATTAAATATTACTGAGATAGGTGTGAAACACTCAGGGTCTATTGCTCATGATCACCTCAGGTGAGAGGCCTTTTTTTTTTTTTTTTTTTTTTTTTTTTTTTTTTTTTTTTTTTTTTGTAAAAATCACACACGGCCGATAATCTAACCAATTAAAAGTCCGGAGTTACCATGTCATTATCATATGAATGACAGATCATGTCTTTTGGCAGCAAAATATGCACAGATTGTCCGAGTTCCTCTCACAGATGTGTCTGCTTATTTAAGCTCCTCTCACAAGAACCTAAAAATATGTTTAGATTCAAGATACAGTATATATTCGAAAAAGTAGACATGTTAATGTTTCCAGGGTATGTTTAGTTTTGTTTCTGGGATAAAACCTTGCTGTGTTTTATTTTATTTTATTTTATTTTATTTTTTTGGGCCATACTCCATAGGGTTAAGTAGAGCATCTTCACCTTCAGAGCACTGGCTTGTACAGACACTGTTTGAAACAGATTAATAATGGTTTCCGAACATTTTTGGGAATCATGTTTTAACATCCGAGATGATTTCATGAATTTGTCTTTCTATGTTGCACTGTTAGTTTCTGTAAACATGACTTGTCGATTCTATGAAGGACATCTTAGTATTGAGCTTCTGACTAGAGTGAGGACTGCAATATTTATTTATTGATTTATTGATTTATTGGGACTCATAAACACTATGACTAAAAAAGTTTGGAGTGACAATTTTCCATGACCATGAATATGCTTCAGAATTTCATTCAAGGATCTTTTTTGGCCAATTGAAGATTATTTAAATTCACAAATGCCCAAATACTCTCTTCTACAGTAGAAGGCTGAGTTAGAACAGTTTTGCTTTCAAAGTTGATGGAGAGTTTATAAGCCTCATTATAGCTATTTACTCTCCTCCAGAAGTAGCCACTCTGGGACGTAGTATTGTCATGTGTATATATTAGAATAGGACAAATTAGTCCATAAACAACCCCAATAAATAAATTAAAATAAGCCTTTTCAGTTACTATTTTTGTTTTTGACATGCCTAGTGATTTAAGTCTTATTGAATTCCAAATTATTTTGCATTATATGTATTAGGGGTGTGCATCTTGTCCAATAAATGATGATCCGATGCATATCTTGATTCATGTGGTATGATCTGATTCAGAAACGATATATTTTAAATTAGACCGATTCAGTTTGACCTGATTCAGTAGGATTTTGATACAGTTCAGTTCAGTATAATAGGAAATAATAGGATAGTTACTTGTTTAAAATAGAAAATTTTACATTATTCAACATAATACTAAAATTTTGTTTTTGCTTGCAAAATAGATTATATTCAAATAGATTATTGAAATACTAGAGAACAAGTATAGCTGTATTTGACATGTGAATTCAGAAACCGTAAAATACATGGGGGCAGCCATGGTCTAGTGGTAAGGATCTGGACTTGTTACCAGAAGGTCATTGGTTCGATCCCCAGACAGGACATGACTGAAGTGCTCTTTAGCAAGGCACCTAACCCCCTAACTGCTCCCCGGACGCCGGTGGATAAGGGCTGCCCACTGCTTCGGGCACAAATTCTCACAGCCTATTGTGTTCACTAGTGTGTGTGCGTTTCACTGTACGAATGGGTTAAATGCGGAGGTCAAATTCCGTTGTGTGAAAAATCACATTGGCTAAATTGTTTGATCTTAATCTTTTACTGGGGGAGGGGGGGAGGGGGGAGCAGCAACAGCAAACCGATTGACAGTTATTTAATTGGTCCATTGGCCGGTTTATGCTACAAATAGACTGATTCAGGGATCCATGTACCGATGTATTCACATCATTAAAGTCAAAACCAGATTTCCGATTCAAATCAGGGGGTTTTCTTACACCCCTAATATGTATAAATATGCTTTTATGAAACCAAATTTAAAAACCTACAACCGGTACTACAATCAACACACTACATGTACATTTGAGGCATTTAGCAGACACTTTTATCCAAAGCAACTTAAAATTGGGGGTTAGGTGCCTTGCTCAAGGGCACTTCAGTCGCAATCTGCCGACCTACAGCTGCTCCATTCTACACTAGAACAGGTGATATTAGTCCATAAATAACCTCAATAGACACTAGAATGAGATGTTGGTTCATGCACAGCTTCGATAAACACACAACGGAATTTGACCTCCGCACTACAAGTACAAAACACATCCATGATATTCCTACATCCCACTGAATTGTATGTGTTTTTTTTTAGACTAAACAGCTGTACTACGCTTACTGTCAACAACTTGTGGAAGACAACAAAACAGAGTTAATGGGCGCTGCCCTACCTCACCCTTCTACAGTAGAAGACAGAGTATCTGGAGCAGCAGCATTTGTCTCCAAACACAATTTTTTTCATAAAAACTAGTGTGTGGGTGACCCCAAACTTTTGAGCAGTAGTACGTGTTGACGTTTAAAGCTTAAAGCCCTGAGAGAGTTTTAATTTTAAATTGCCGTTGAACTGTAAATGTGACCTCACATGATGACTTTTTAAATTGAGATGCTGAAGTGTCAAATCATCTTTTGTAAACTGTTCTTCATACATGATGTGACATTTAAACTCTATTGTTTTTGCTTTTTGTTCTTTAGTGAGCGCATCGACAATGAATTTGCTCAAGAGATTCAGGACCAACTGGTCTGGCAGGCTGAGCAGCTGCGGCAGCAGGAGGAGAAAGATGAGGTTAGAGAACAACCTGCTTGTACCTTCCCCACAGAACGTAGTGTTTATTACTGCTCATCAGAGAGGTTACTGTGTTCACACCCACTCCATTCTCTCAGCACTATGAACATTTCTGCCTTTTTCTGCTGTAAAGAACACTGGTGCATCTCAAACAGTCTAAATATTGTGGAAATGTTTGTGTTCATCATGTAATTCAGAAGCGGTCACATTGTTACATGTGAAGTGAATATTTTGTTTGTATTAATGTTTCTTAGTTTGACTTGCAGCTCATGAACATCAGAAATTTCTTATTTAAATTACCATTCAAACATGATCACCATATAAACAAAACGAAAGGCTTGAAACATGTAACAGTTTAATTAAATTATGAACACAATTTAATATACACAGGTGCATCTAAAAATTTAATATTATTTAATATATTAATTTGACAGTGATGCAGTTCAAAAAGTTGAACTCATATATTATGTAGATCCATTACACACTGAGTGTCTTTCAAGTGGTTTTCTTTTAATGTTTATGTTTATGATATACATCCAATGAAATCATAAAAGTTAGTATCTCAGAACATTAGAATATTAAATAAGACCAATTCAAAAAAAAATTTTTAAAACATAAATGTTGTTCTACTGAAAAGTATGTACACAGTATATACACTCAGTACTTGGTTGAGGCTCCTTTTGTATGAATTACTGCATCAGTGCAGCGTGGCATGGAGGTGATCAGTCTGTGGCACTGCTGAGGTGGTATGGAAGCCCAGGTTGCTTTAATAGCGGCCTTCAGCTCGTCTGCATTGTTGGGTCTGGTGTCTCTCATCTTCCTCATGACAATAACTCATAGACTCTCTGTGGGGTTTAGCTCAGGTGAGTTTACTGCCCAGCACAGTGATACTGTGAATATTAAACCAGCTATTGGTACTTGTGGGCAATGTGGGCAGGTGCCACGTCCTGCTGTAAAATGAAATCTGCTTCTCCATAAAGCTCGTCAGCACAGAGAAGCATGAAGTGCTCCAAAATGTCTTGGTAGACATTGTGCTGACTTGATATAAAACAGTGGACCAACACCAGCAGATGACATGGCTCCTCAAACCATCACTGAAAGTAAATTTGGCATTTCTTTTGGAAATCAAGATCCCAGAGTCTGAAGGAAGAGAGGAGAGACACACAATCCAAGCTGCTTGACGTCTAATGTGAAGTTTTCACAATCAGTGATGGTTTGAGGAGCCATGTCATCTTCTGGTGATATTTTAATAACAATACATTGTCTCACCAAAATCTGGGCTTGTGTTCATTGAGAGCTTCTCAGAACAGAGGTGCTGATCTAGGGTCTCATTCCTCTGTTATTTGTGTGGACCTGACTGATGGAATCAGATTCCAGATCAGCACTCGAGCTCTAATAGCGCTGTTTTTCTTTCTCTCTCTCTCTCTGTTTACAGGCTATTGCTCGTAAGCTGCAGGAAAGAGAGATGAAAGAAGAGCGGAAGAGACAGAAGCAGCTGGAGGCAAACTTTGAGGAGCAGTACTATGAAGACAAAGGAGGTGTGTAGTGTGCCCTCTAGTTGTGAAAGTGGTGCAGAAGTGAGGGACTGTTGTAGATTCTGGCAGAGGTTATTCACTTCTGTGCACAAGGCTTGGCATCTTTTTTTGAGGTGTGTGTGTGTGTGTGTGTGTGTGAGAAGTTTTCAAGCAAAAAGCATTACATTTGTATGAGTTATTGCAAATTTCTTTATTAGATTTGTCTGTGCTCCTGCATGAAGATGTAAATGTTTTCTAGAGCAGGAGTTCTTTGCAATGAAGCATAAAAAAATGGCAAATTGCAGTTCTGTGCCATCAAAATCCACATTCTGCTGGTAGATCAAGCCTTTGAATCCTGTTTAACCAAAAATATTTTGGTTCAACATCTCAGTCAATCAGATAAGGTACACAAAAGTATCGGGACACACTGTACTGTATATTGGAGCACTGCTGTGAGCACTTAATTGCATTCAGCCACAACTGTGTTACTATATTCTAGTGTACACTATGATCAGAGGATTGCTAGCTCAAATCACCGTCATGCTGCTTGCCATCAGCGTGCATCAGAGAGCAAACATTGTCCAGGTGGATAGATGGTGCTCTCTCTCACCATCGCTACTAAGTAATGTCCGCTGACTCGGGTGTCTGCCAGCTGATCAATCAGAGGGATCCCGCGCTTTCCTCCGAGCACAACAGGCTGACCAGCAACAGTGTTTGAAAACAGGTGGTGGCTGACTTGACGTGCATCAAAAGGAGGTCTGTGCAGGTCTTCACCCTCCTAGAGTCAGGAACATTACAAGTGATTGGGAGAGTTCTAGTGCATAGATGAGTTAATTGGCTACTAATACATATGAGAGAAAATAAATGTAAAAAAATAATGAATTAAAGAGTTGGTGAGTTCAGGATGTTGGATTATTACCACCCCCACTCATCCCCAGCTCACCCCTAAAGTACTGGATGGAGCACCATCATCCCAGAGAATGCAGCTCAATGCTAGGGGGCTTTATACCTATCTAGCCCATGCCTGGCATTAGACATTGTGTGAATATATTCATGTTTGTCTGCTTGAGAGTCCTATATGAGAGTAGTTCTTCTTTAAAGGGACTAGACAAGCTTTGTGTGCATTTGTACATCTGTGTCAGCAATGGGTGCAACTTAAAGTAGCTGAATGCATGCATTCATTAGAAGGGGTGTCCATAAACATTTGGACATCTGGTGTATGTTTGGTGTCTGTTTACTGTAAAATTGGTCTTTGGACAAATATAGGCATTGGTGCCTTTCCTGCTGAATATGAACCACAAACAGAAAACCAGCTTGTAAAGGCAGGGAGGCAACTGGTGTATAAACAGCTAGCAGCAGTCATTCTTTGCATACGTCTATAAACCACACTGCTCCGTTTCCATGAAGAACTTCAAGCACAGACTGATGGGTGTTTGTTGTGAAAGTGCTGAGGACGCCTACTGAAGTGACCACATGTTAGTTTAAAAGCCTGCGTGTTTACCAAACATCCCCTCAAGTACTCTCATGCACTGACCAGCTGCTTTAACTACTGCCGTGTCCAAAAGATGGAATACCCAAACGTGTCGATGTCTCATTGTGCCAGACAGCACAAAACTGGAAAAGCCAGATTAGCCTTCATTGCTAATGTTGACCCCACCCACTCGTTTAGGCTGCCCATGAGCGCCTATGCTTCAGTATGTTTGCTCTTGAGTGTTGCTCAATGGCTGGCTTTTTCATTTGAAACATTGCTTGGCTTGAATGCTGATATTCCACCCAAATGAATCTGTGCATTGGTAGACAAGAGCAATGCAGTTTAAGGGCTTTCTGTATCTAACTGTCTGCTGAGCAGCTGGAAAGTGCAAAAGAAATGATTCTGTTCTGTTTTGGGCAACTCTCTTCTTTCTCAGAACACTAATATGGAGGAGCATAGAAAAGCATAACAGCTAAAAATATGATCTCAGCCTTATTTGGTAGAGTATCTTTAGCAGGTGAGAGACGTGCCTGCCTCCACTACATCATGTGAGTACTGCTGTAGCACAGTTAAGTCCTGTTTACACACCAGCATGCACGTTTATCTCACTGATAGCATTTCTGCTGTGCTGTGTAGTTCTCCACCCTTTCTATGTGAGGAGGAGATCCAGCATTAGAGGTTTAAATACCCAGGTTTTAAGCTCTTACAGCAAGAACAGGAAGCATAGGAGGAGCAACCCACATTTTGTTGCTCTGGGCAAGAAAGGAAAACCATGGTTTTAGATTATTCATGCTTCATTTCTGATCAAGTATGCTTTGTGTGTGTGTGTGTGTGTGTGTGTGTGTGTGTGTGTATATATCACTAGAGTAATACACTATGTAGTCTCTATGCAGCATATATTTAATTGATCTCTAATTTTTCCAACTGCAAGCCAAACACTGTTTCTAAAGCAGATTAACCTAATGGGAATGCTAACATTAAACATTAACACTTCTTTTTATGTATGTACCTTTTTCATTTCCTACCACTTCGGGTGTTAAATAATGCAATGAACACTTAGTATATTCTGTACAGTATACACCAGGGGTGTCGAACTCCAGTCCTGGAGGGCTGGATTCCTGCAGAGTTTGGTGATTTCTCTGCTCTGACGCTTCAATTAAACATGCTCATTACCTTACTGAACTGAATCGGGTGCGTTTGATCAGGTAGATCACCAAACTCTTCCGGAATCTGGCCCTCCAGGACTGGAGTTTGACACCCCTGGGTATACACTATGACTATTCTGATGGTTGACATGGCATATTATTCCTGTGAAAACCTACAGCTGAACATAAAATGTAATAAAATGAATGGTTCTATGGGAAAAATGGCAGTGAAAGACGATGCAGTAATATGATCATTGCATGTTGTAAAATACTTTTATATTCTGATGTGACTGTATTTCTTACTACATTTGTGGTTAGCCATTTTGAGAATGTTGCCTTGAAACCTTGCCTTGGCAACCAATGTTAAAACCAAGATCTGCTCTGCCATTATAAGCAATTCTGGTTAAATGTTCCTCATTGCCTACATCTACGCTGTAGTCAAAGACATGTTTGTCTTGATAGTTAGCCATGTTTATCATATGACCTTGCACTTTATTCTCTGTGCATTGAACTAACCTATTGTCAACTAACCAGGCTCAGTTTATATATTTTCATTTTTCCCCCCTCCATTTTACTCATTTGATCCCCTACACCTGCTCTTACCCAGCTTACCGACCCTCTTCAGATCCACGTGTGCGGCAACCAGGCTCTGACTCGCCAGTTTCCAGCAATGCAAATTACAGAGACTTAAGTCAAGGTCGGTCTCCAGATCACCGGTCTCCAAAACTGGACCACAAAAGACGACATGACAGATACGCCGACTACTACCCTGCAGAAACCAGTCGGTCAAAACAACCTGAGCACTATAACTCTGATGGTACCAGAGGTAGATATGATGGCAAGAGCAGAAGGCCTGAAAACTACACCCCAGAGGCCAGGCATAAATATCCTGAGGAATATTTGTCTGAAAGAAACCGGCACACTGAAGCAGAATATCCAGAACATAGAAAAGGCAAGAAATATAGGCCTCAAGATCTGTGGGATGAACCTTACTTGGACCAGGAACCCATGGTGTCAACAAAGGATAGACTTCATAGGGATGACCCAGTTGACAGGACTTGGGATAAAGAGAAGGACAGAGCAAGGAGAAGAGAGAGAGATCGAGAAAAGGAAAGAGATGGAAAGAGAAATCAGGATAAGGTAGAAAATCGAGATCGAGACAGAAGTGAGGATAAGCTGTTGAATGTAGATGCCAGTAAAGACCAACATTGGCACACAGACATGGAACGGGACATGGACTATAGATCCAAGAGTAAGGATAGAGATTTAGACCGGGAAAGAGACAGACGTGGACCCAAAGGTGTGAAAGAAAGGGGCAGGGAAAGAAATAGGGAGCGCAGCAGAGGGCGAGACCTGGATGATCCAGGCTTTCCTTCATCTAGTTCAGCCTGGGCAGAAGAGAGCCTGGAAGATGCGGACTATAGAAGCAGGCAGAGGGTCAACTCTGGCTCTAATGAGGTGTTTGAGGGACCAAGTTCCAGAGGTCACTCTGGTGAACCCAGATCTGCAGGTCATCCCTCTAGGGAGAGAGGTATGGAGAAGGGCCCATGTGTATGAGTGTGCTTGTGCTTTTTTTGCTGGGTCTGTGGTGTGAAAACTGGTGGCGGGTTTTCTTCCAGACGAGCTGAAACAGCTTCTCTTCCAGTCTTCATTCAATTGTTTTCCTTTTCTACTCTTAATGGATTCCCTGTCCATCAAGTACCGGACACCTGGTTTCACTTCTGCAAAATCTTCTCCAGTATGATCATAAGGTTGCAAAGATTGTCCCACAATGCCTTTTAGTTGTTTTTGATTTTTATTTAGTTTTCATGTCATTCCTTCTGAGAGATTGCAACAAATTGCTAGAAGTGTTGGGCGATGTGGCTCCTGTTTTGTTCACCTTAAAAGATCAATTGTCACACTGTCGGAACTTGTTGGGGCACTGTTGAGGGTAAGCTTTCAACCAAACCTTGTTTTCAGCTTCTTGTTACTGTTTTCTCTTTCACTCTTAATGGATAATTACTCGTTTCCCTTTATAAGACATGGCTTTGCTTTTGTGAAAATCCTGAAAATGTCATCTAAACCAGTGGCTATTGTGATTGTGGGATGCTATGATCTCTGATTCTTTTATTTCTTTTTGGTTAGATAACATTTCAGACCTTTTGGCATCTTTTTGTTTCTCTAAATCTTTGATCAGATCGTAAACTCTGAATTTGTGATCACTTAAGTTAATTTTGCTTCTCTTTGGTCTGCAGTGTACATGTCAGAGTTGGTGGAGTGTAATGAGTAAACTCTAACCTTTCTCTGATGCTCCTTGCAGGGCGTGTTGTGCGAGGAGAGTATGGCATGAAGGAAACCACGCAAGGTTTGGCTCAGATGGACCTGCGTGACCAGGAAGTCCGAGATATGGAAGTGGCACGCAAGCTACAGGACGAGGAACTGAAGGTATGCAGAATCAGCATGCGTACATTTGTAAGGAACAAACAGAAAAGCAGCGCTCATCCCTCTCTCATTTATTTGTCCTTTTTACAGGCAAGTCATTTTGACAAGCGAGCTGCTCAAGTTGCACAAGACGAGGTTAGTTGTTATAACATTCTACATGTTGACGAGCTTGTTTTTATAAATTATATAGACTACAGTCTTAATGGATGTGAAAGCTAGACAAAAAAGAGGAATGAAATTGCTGCATGTTTGAGAAGACGTTTGAGTGCCTTTGATGGCAAAGAAATGGATTAACCAAATCAGACCTGTTTTCACTTTGAGAGGTGAGAACCAGTTCACAGTTAAGCTTTAAACAGTCGAAGATAAATAACGAAGAGGGCGACCAGCAGTGAGAAGGATACAGTCAAACTAATCATGAATGAAACTTTAAGAAGCTTGAAGAACCAAACTGTTGTTCTACCAAACTGGATGTTCTAGAGCAGGGGTGTCCACAAACTTTTCATGTTGGGGGCCAGAAGTAGAAAAATATGTGCAGTCATGGGCCACAGATTCGTAGCCCTTTTTTAGTGGTCATGGTACATTTTTAAAGTAGTCCAAAAACCAACACTCCACCAGCTCAACTGCATTAAAAAAAAAAAAAAAAAAGCCTAATTTTGCACAAAAACACAACCCTGAAGTTCCCCTGCTGGGCTATGAGTTGAGCTACCTCATAGCCTTGGTAGCATTTTCTTGCACTTGGTATTATTTTATTTATTTATTTGATTTCTACAATACCTTGCGGGCAGTTCCAAAAAATGGTAACGGGCTGTAAATGCCCGCGGGCCAGACTTTGGACATGACTGTTATAGAGAAACATTATCCATATGGTCACCAAGAGTCAGAATTGACTTGACTTCACATAATAATGTTGTCGTTGTCCTCGTCATCATCCTCTCTAAAAGTATAGATCAGCCAGTGCTAATGCAGATATGAATAACTGAGTTGTTTGACAGTGTTGCGTGTTTATTTAATTGAATGGATGCAGTTATTGATTCATGTTTAGCCACAAAATTACTGTTTAGTTGAATTATTTATTTAAGAACTGTCCTTGTGCTTTCATTGTGGTTTAATTTAAGACTGAATGTAATTGCTTGTGCAACAATAAAGCAAAAACTTTTTTATGAAAGGAAATCGCTCGAAGGATAATGGAAGAAGAGAAAAAGGAATATAAGAAGGCTAGAGATAAAGAGAAACAGGCAATGGAGAGACAGCAGAGGGAGAGACGAGTTGAGGGAGACTTCAAGGTAATAAACTAGACCCAACTTCAGCAGTTATTTCTCACATTTGCAATGGTTGCTAAAAGTTGAACATAGCCGGCTCACAAACGGTTGCTTGTTTCAGCCCACACAGGAAGAAGTAGTACGGCCAAGAACAAGGGAAGAGTATGATTACCAAAGAGCTCGGAATAATCCCAAACCAGTCAGGTACTAGAAAAGTTTACAAACATTAACTATTTCCACATGCACAGTATTGGTTTAACTGAAGCAGTTACAGCTGGTGGTGTGGTAGGGTCTGTAATTTGAGTGACTAAAGATGAAATCTGTGATGTTAAATATGAATCTGCAATACAATTACTTTCTGTAATAACCCAGAGCTCCCTGATGAATACCTGGTGTCCCATTTGCTTATGTACCCAGTCGACTGTGAATAACTTTAATGCAAATGAAGATATGGTGACAAAGTTTGGAAAATATATATATATATATATACAGCCTGTGTGAAAAGAACGGACACGTATGATTACAGGGTGTTTATTTGTGATGATTAATTAATGGAGGCAGGCGCCCATCCAGCCGTCACCATCAGGCACCTGTGGCTGCAGTGAGACATTTAAAGCCCTTCATTATCCTCATGGACACAGCACTGGACCTGGGTTATTTCACTTTGAGAATTGTGCAGTGATCCTTTCATAATGTATCAGTGCACAGTACAGGAGGAAGTGTTCATGGTCTGAATGTACTGTATAACAAACTCCATTCAGAAGATGCGATGGAAAATAACCTGCCAAAAAAGTCTCCATACAGACTACATCACCTCCTGACCATTTTCAGCACATGTTTAAATCACATCTTTTTCACACAGACTGAGGTCTATTTAATTCTAATTTCATCACTATATCTTCATTAGTATTAGTCGTGCACAGTGGTAAATAAAGAAGCGAATGGGACACCCTGTAGTAGGATTTCTCATATTTACAAAACCTGGCAACAAACTACTTTTGCTGATCAGAAGATGTTAAAAAAAAAAAAGTAAAAATTGATGCAGCTTTTGTCAAGTTAAACACAAGACTACTGCAATTTATTGTTATTGTTAATGTCAGTAGAAGGTAGATGACGTGGTAAGTGAAGATGAGTTGTGTATCAGACCCTATTCATAAGCTCATGACTCCAGATGTGAAGCACACGATCTCAAGATCAAAAGGCAGATTCAGGAATTGGTTGAACCACACTGTAGCATCGCGAAGATATTAATAGAAACATTGAGAAACATCTCGTTTGACAAACATTTGTGTTCACCCACCCCAGAGGTTCCATCAGCCTACTTGAGTTATCATTGACCTGTCATTTCATAACCTAAGAACTTATTCAGGCTTGTGTGTGTGTGCACTTATAAACCTAATTACTGATCATTTTGGAAATCCACACTTTCTTATTCCTTATCTTTTCATTTAATTCAGACCTCCTCCTCCACGCATTCATAACTACGAGAATGTGGAGAGTAGTTACGCATATTCTGAGAACTACTCCCCTCGACCACCTTCCAGACCCGATGCTGCATACAAAGGTGGGTAAAGCATGTGATTGGCTACCAATTCATTTTTTGGGATGAAAACCCCATTTTAACACACTTTTTCTTTTTTGTGCAATAGGTGCCTACTACAGACAGTGACCCAGGCCTCTATTGCTGTCCTTTCCTGGTTTGTGCTGTTTTTCTCATCTGTTTAAGACAGCCATAACCATCTGACACGGGGCGGGGTGGGTGACATTCCAACACAAAAAAAATCCCATATTGTTCTCAAAGATGGACATTTAAGAATTGCGCTTGAAATTTGGCTGTTCGCTGTTTTTTGTATTTTGTTTTTATCACCCTCCATATTTTTTATTTCATGTCTTCTTTTTTTTAAATGAAAAAAAAAAAAACAAAATCAGTTTTTCAAGCATCTCCAAGTGATACCACATGACGTGTCTTACCGTAAAACTACGAACTATTGTGCTGAAATGGGGACTATTTCTGTTTGCTTTTGTTTGTCATGCTGTGTCTGTGGGGAAATTTCCTTTGATTTTGGAAAGAAGGAAAGTTTTCTCAGTTGTATTTTTTTTTTTTCTTTTACACCATTGCTTCTAAAGTGGGCATCACTTTTGCACACCTAGTGTTCTCTCCTCTCACCCAGTCATTCCTCTGCCCATTCATTCTGCTGAGAACAAAGCATGTTCACTATGTCAGGTGATGTGTTCACATTTTCATAAATGCATGAAACTTGGTACGCTTGTATAGTTTAAGGCTCTGAACGTTTTCGGAATTGGAGCCGTCTCGAACACATCTCATCACAGCCATGGCAGGAATTTTACTTTCCAGGATAAACCGACTGCATGTTGTCCCATATCACCTTAAACAAGTGTGATAACAGAGAATGTGATGTGTACCCTTGTGGATTACAATGAGCCCATTTACAGCATCATTAACTTGTCTGTCTATATCTGTCTATCAAATTATATAGTATGTATACACACGCTATATTTATTTGTGTGTATGTGCTGCAATTTCACTCTAATCTTATCCCCAGCCTTCGTGATTTCACCATTATCACCATTATCATCAGTATCACCATTTTCTATTCACCTGAGTGAAACACAATTCATGATATAAATGTAATTGACTGCTATTTCCACCCTGAGGAATGTTTGCGGTGGTTCCATTTCTGAAACTGTTCAGCACCCCAAATTGTACATGTACCAAGTTTCAAGCTTCTGTGAAATTTTCACATCTTCTGGACTGTAGTTCTTTTGAAAGACATGGAGAAACATTTCTGTAATTTAAAATGGAGAAAAAACAGTGGATAAAAATCTGAGGAACATGTTTTGACCCTTGGGTGAAGAGGGTCGTCTTCTCTTTTCCGTTTTAACTAGGCCCTGAGTCCTCCTTTCTATATTGTTCTATAGAAAATATGAAGTTATACCACAATATCCACTTTTTAGACTGATGTGAAGCCCAGTCTCTGAACAAGTTTACCTTCTCTCACGTTAATGAAGGAAGAAGGGACTAACAAGTGTGACATTTGGGTCACTTTATCTGTTTTTGTCTCTGTACTTGTGGCCTCTTGGTGCATAACATTTAGCGATCGTTCTACATTAAGCCCAAACTCAGGAGAACTCTTTAATCACAATCTCCGGTGCACAAGAGTAAAGAACACAAGCATGTTGTTTTAAAAATGGCTTTTGTCACATTCATGCAATTGTATTTACACTGCCGCTCAAACGTTTGGAATCAGTGTTTTGAATAATATAAAATAATTAGCTGTTTACAAATGTTTTAAGCCAGTAATACAGTTTAATATGTTTGTTCATTTCTGGAAAGCTTTAAAAACAGTGGCATGGGCACTGGCACAACAAGGATGAAGGAACTGACAAAGAATTGTTTTCAAAAAGCAAATTGTCTCTCCAAAGATCACAGTTGTCCAGACTGTTGTCTTCTCTGTGGTTCTTCATGAATGTGAAAGCTGGACAATCTAAAAAAGTACAGGAAGAATACTGATTACTTTTGAGAGAACATTGAACAGCAAAGAAAACAAATGAATGGATTTTCAAGCAGGATGAGGGAACTGGAAAATGTCTCCAGAGGTTTTTTCCTAACAAATATCGGATTGTCCAGACTGTGGTCTCCTCCGTGGCTCTTTTTGCTTGTGAAAGCTGATTGATACCTTTGAGCTTTGGTGTTGGAGAATACTTTTGAGAGACATGAGCAGCAAAGAAATAAATGCATCCTCAACCAATCTCACCTTTCACTGGAGGATCGGATAACCAAACTGAAGATCTTTTGTTTTGGACACATTATGAGAAGAACATGTTCACTTGAGAAGACAGTTGTGCTGCAACAGTTGGAGGTAAATGAAGAGGAGGGCCAGCGACAAGGTGGATGGATACAATCAGAGGAATCATGAACAATGAAGAAACCTGAAGACCCAAACAATGATTCATATGATTGCCAGAAGGCTGGATCAACTTGATGACACTTAACAAATGGACTTGAGAAGGATTCTATCCATAGTGCCTCATATTTGTAAACTGCTGATCAAATCTCAATGTTGAAAGTGATTATAATCCTAAAAATAACTTCCTAAATTGCTGAATAATATCTATAAATGCCTTTTTTCTTGGCTTATGTTATTGAAATCACATCTGTTTTGTGTCTTTAGAAATGAGAACTATTGCCAAAACACATTATACAAGTGATTCCAAATGATTGTGCGGTAGTATGTATGACCAGAAGACCAGACATAACGACATGAGCACTACATTTAACAAATGTGCCGCAGATTCGCAAACCTGCAAAACCATTGACAACACAACTGAAGTGTTTCCGGAGGATACTTAAAGGACGTGGGACCATATACGCCTATGCCATACATGAACAATGTTGCTTCTCATTAGAGACGCTGCCGCGGCAAGGTTCTGTTTACAAATGGCATCGCCGTATACGGCCACGTGTCCTCCAGAAACACTAATGTGTTGTGAACGGTTTTGCAGCACGTTTGTGAACTTGCATTTGTTTTGTGAATCTGCTGTGCGTTTGTTGAATGTAGTGCACATGTTTTGATAAGTGTGTTCTGTATTTGCAGCTCATTGGCTCTTCTCGGCCACTGTAATCATTGCTCTGTATGCATGCTTGGGTTGAAGGTATAGTGCCCAATGTTGGCTCGTGCGTATTTGAATTTTTATTTTTTTTTTGCCTACAACCAATGATCAGCCATCACAGATTTTTTATTATTTATTTATTAATTTATTTGTAAGAAAATGTAATATATATATATATACTGTATATATATATATATATATATGATTCACATTTAGGCAGATTTATCAGGACATTACATTGATTTAAATACATTTACTGACATATTACAAATGTTTCATCCATGCAAATTGTAGGACGGGGGGGGCGAAATGGACAAAATCATAACGTTTTTTATTTTGTCTCTCTGCTTGCTGTTTTGGATGCAAAACTTGCCTTGAACTGGGCACATCAGATATGCCTGTAAAAGATGAATGCAACTGCTAGACAGAACAGGGGCTTGCTCCTCAAGCTTTTTTTTTGAGGTGTTTTTCATAATCATTCCACAATTGTTTCATGTCTACATGGTTAAAGGGATTATACTCTTCTGCATCTATAAATAGGGATCCGCCCACGCTCTGCATTGGGGAAATAAAATGGGACACAATAGCGTGGACTATATGTAGCTTCCTGTACCGAAAGACGGGCATCAGTTAACTCTACTTTGGTATCATTAGTGCCTATACTAGACCAATGTTCAATGGCCAGTACTGTATGCCTCCATTATATACATTCATGAAGAAGAAACTCATGTCTGTCTTGGTGAACTGACATCGGTTTAAAAGTGCAGCGGAAGGAAAGCGTTTGCGATTGCCAAGCTGCTGTGCTTCAGTGTTCTTGAGTATTAACAGATTTTTCTTGTTGAACCGTATTGAATCAGCAATTGATTTCTGTATATTTTCTTTGTGATGATTCTGTATTTGAAGATGTTTTGATCCAGGGAACTTGCTGAGATGGCTCCTGTCTTTTCTTTCCTTATTTATCAGGAATAAATGCTGGTGCAGTAGAGGTGTTATGGCACTTTAGAATATTGTGTTGAAATTGTGGATGGAATTGGCTGTTTGGGCCCTGTGCCAAATGTTCTACTTTCAGGGACATCAAGTGTTGCTGTCGAAGAACTTCCTTCAAGTACTGTCAGAATCTCATACCTTACATTGGACAAAGGAATCTGGTTTACAAATATCTTTTGTACAAAGCTACAACAAAAAAGGGCAAATCAGCCCCGTGTGTGTGCGTTATACATATGCGTGAGAGCAAAATTCATAACTCAGAATTGAGGAGCGTCACACCCATACCTGTTTGTTCTACAGTTGGCTGCTGTATACGTCTTGTGACCAATCATGAGTGTTTGTATCTTGCACATTCTTTCATAGCTTCCTCTGGCCAATTGAGTTATCATTTATGTAAATATCAAATAAATTACTTTTAAATAACATCTTTCATTTTCTTGATTTATTTTCTTTAACTAGTTCACTAGAGCCCATATACAGTTCTTACTTATGAACCCAATGTAATTACATACTCATCTTTTCAGCCCATAGGAATTTGGCCCCACCTGTTTCAGACTGGTCAAGTGCTTCAGCCTGGACTGGTTTGTGAAGGAGGTGTGATACAGTACAACCAATAAAGACTATTTATATATTAGTCTTAAAGGTAAAAAATGGCCTATTTAAGCAATGGAAATCATGAATTTGGGCTGTTTTAGAACATGTATCGATGGGGAGGGTGATGGTACACATCTGTGTGTGTTTTTATTTGACCTTGGTGGGGACTGAAAGTCCTCCTAATGATGGGTGTCGGATCAGTAAAAGTGGGGACGTTTTGCTGGTCCTCACAAGACCTGACATTTTCATTAGACTTTTTTGGGGAAATTTTAAAAAATGTAAGTACTGACCTTTGGTTGCTAAGGTTAAAAGTTATACAGGATTATACAAGTGAATGGAATGTCTTCACTAGTATAGTACTACCAAAGTGTGTTAGTGTATGTACCAACAAAAAATTAAGATGCAGCAAAAAAAAAATCACAAAACATCTCTAAAATGACTTGAATAACTGAATACAATCACCATCTAAATGATTTATTTACAGCAAAGTGTATTTATGAATGCAGAATTTCAACGACATGAGAGACGTTTGGGGTTTATTTTGCATCTGAGTAAAAATGAAGTTTGTAAAAGCAGATATAGATCAAAATGACAACTTCACATGAAAAGGAAAAAAAACTACTTTCCTTATAATAGAAGTCAATGGAACCACGTATTTTTGAAGTTGTTTTGCCAGTCATCAAAATTTACACAATGTAAAGAGCAACAGGTCAGAAACTAATACATATTTAAAAAGGTGCTTCATATACCTTTTTATATATACCATATAAAAAGGTGCTTCAAGGATCTTCACATACATATAAACTCAAAATTTTGAATTTTTCAATTTTTGTTCTTGTATATACAAACATTAAATGTAGTTACTTTGTTTAGTACTTCTGATATTTTGGGATTTCTGGTTAGTCATTTGTCAGTCTTTTGAAATGTGATTGCAGGTTTGAAATATGAGGCCATTACATTATCCTGACATCTACTAGCAATCATTTCATCCATTTATTTGCAAATATGTGTTTTGCTTTATTGAACACCTCCAAACTTTGGAACATTAATGTAATTTGCCAGATGCCTGTACCAGGAACTAATCTTATGAGAACATCATTAGTCTGCATCCTGAATGAGCTATGTTGTGATTGCTTGGAGCAAAAAACAATGTTTTCATGAATGAGGAAGTTTGGTACATCTTGGTCTAGGCTGGTTAACCTGCATGCCTTAAATTTTCCTGGCTCATTGTGTGTACTAAGTAGAAGACCTGACACTTTAGCTTGTCCAGGTGGACATTTCACTGTACAACCTAAGCTTAAATTCAGTGCAGTCCAACAGGAGAACATCTGAGGGGCTTTTTGTTTAGAGAGCTCTCACGTTTGGGCTTTACTGAGAAATCCTGCATTATGATATACAAGTTGAATCAATCCTGTTCAAGCAGGAAAAACATGAAATGATAGTACACGTGATCCTGCAGTTGGGAAAAACAAGGCCTTGCCTTTACTCCCGTTATGCTCTGCTGCCTCCTCTCGGCTGATTTGATGAATAGCAGTCATGAGACTGGATAACACTTGAAACTATTTCATCACTTCAACGTGAAAGTGTTGCTCCTGATTCTGAAGGTATGACGTCATTGTGTGAAGGAGCTGATCTGCTGCACCCACTACCAGAAACAATGACTGAAATTCAAATGACCATTTCAGCCACGGTTCCCAGCAGAGAGTGTAGCAGCGTCCGTGGGTTTCGGGAACAGTCCGATCACTCCACCTGAAAATGTGAGGGTTCATTCAGACCATTAGGCTTCAGATTGGCTGAAATGCTAAACAGAATTGTTGGAAATGTAGAGGACCACTCTCATCCAGATATCCATGCATTCAGATCTGAAAGGGTTTTGCAGGGTTCGGTCATGGGTCCAAAGCAGTTTTAAGCTAAAAACACAAAGCTCATGAGTCCTTTGACTTTTCTTGGAGCTCTTAAGGCTTCAGATCAGCTGCAGAATTGTCAAATGCTCTACAAAACTAAATGGAATTTGAAGAAAATACACTAAAGGAACTTAGTGCATCCAATGGGAAACCCATTATAGCATTGATTGACCATATTACCACAGCAATTTAGGATGGTCCGTTAATTTATTTGCTCTCAAACATAAGAATGGCATTCAGTTATACACGTTTTGAGATTCTACAAGCTTTTATAATGGATCCAAAATAGTTTTTAACACTTAAGCTACACAAAGATAAAAAAATAAACTTTTTAAGCAGCCACTTATGCTGCAACTGGACCATTATATGACCCAATTAGGCCCTACGTTTAGATTCTTTGTTCTTAAGCATTAAACTTAGACTGCCCATTCTAAAGCATTGAGAGTTCTTCCTTCATTATGTAAATATGTAGTTTTTCATCAAATGCACCTGATATCATGCCTGATGGTTTCTTAAAGAGCTGTACTTCAAAAAGCAGGAAAGTGAAATTCATGCTACATGTTATGACAGCTCCTAGTTAGCCACATTGCTTACCTGAGAGAAGGGCACAGTGAGCAGTCGGATGTCGAACACGGTTCAGGTTGAAACACGGAGAGCCTCCACACCCACCCCAGCGTAGACCCTAGGAAATGAATTCGAATGTCTAAGTGTCTCTTCCAAGGCCTGCTCAGATAGTACTCAAACAATCAGCTCTGTTGCGAGATCTCACCTGTGCCTGTGCCGTGCTCTACCCTTCGCTTTAATTCAGCTTTCTTTTGCTGCTCCCCCATAAGCCTTGGGCACATCTTCAGGAAAAACCGGTAGAGGTGGTCATGAGGGTGTGTCAGCCAGGCCTGCAGAAAGGCTGGGAAATACACAGAGTACTATAATACTAAAACCAAAAGTAAAGTAAACATTAATAAACATTGCCGGATTTCACATAGAACATTTTACATTTTAAGAAGCAATTTGACAAGAAGTGTGTATGCATCCAATTACAGACTGTAATTTGATCTGTTTGTCTGTATATTTTGTTAGCCTACTTTCACTCTGTTAAATGGTCTGGACCCCCACAGAGCAGGTATAATTTGGATGGAGGATCATTCTCAGTAGTGATGTGGTGGTGGTGTGTTAGTGTGTGTTGTGCTGGCACAGGTGGATCAGATGGAGCAGAACTGCTTTTAAATATCTGTCACTGGTGGAGTGAAATCCAATCAGCCAACAGCATCCTTTCAGCACCAGTGAATGACTAGTGGACCAACACAAACTGTGCAGCTACTGTCTCTAACTTTACATCTACAAGGTGGACCAACAAGGTAGTTGTATCTAATAGAGTGAACAGTGAGTGGACATTTATTGCATAAAATAAGTATTTGAACACCTACCAACCAGCAAGGGTTCTGGCTCTCGCAGACCTGTAGGTGGTCTAAGATCTCCTATTCTGTGCTCATTACCTGTATTAACTGCACCTATTTGAATTTGTTACCTGTATAAAAGACACCTGTCCACACAGTCAATCACACTCCAAGGACAACAGGGACAAAAGTGTAGACCTGCACAAGGCTGGAATGGGCTACAGAACAATAGGCAAGTAGCTTAGTGAGAAGACTACAACTGTTGGTGCAATTATTGCAAAATTAGAAGAAACAAAAGATGACTTTCAATCTTCTTCGGTCTGGGGCTCCATGCAAGATCTCACTTTGTGGGGTAAGGATGATTCTGAGAAAGGTCAGGAATCATCCCAGAGCTACACATGAGGACCTGGTCAATGACCTGAAGAAAGCTGGGACCACAGTCTTAAAGAGAACCATTAGTAACACACTATGCTGTCATTATTTAAAATGCTGCAGGGCATGCAAAGTCCCCCTGCTCACACCAGTACATGTCCAGGCCCTTTTAAAATTCACCAAATAACCATCTGGATGATCCTGGAGAAGATCATGTGATCAGATGAGACCAAAATAGAGCTTTTTGGTATCAACTCCACTTGACGTGTTTGAAGGAAGGACAAGGATCAGTACAACCCCAAGAACACCATCCCAACCATGAAGCATTGGGGTAGAAACATCATACTTTGGGGGTGCTTTTCTGCAAAGGGGACAGGATGACGGCACTGTATTGATCATGTCATGTATCATAATATTTTAGCCAACAACCTCCTTCCCTCAGGAAGAGCAATGAAGATAGGTCATGGCTGAGACAGCTGTCTTTTGTACAAGTACCGAGTTCAAACAGGTGCAATTAGTACAGGTAATGAGTGCAGAATAGGAGGACTTTTTACAGAAAAACTTTTCTGTATTTTTAATCAGCTAGAATAAGGTGGTCATTTTGGACCTAGTTCCTGACAGAGTTGATGGCATTTAAAGTAAAGTCATTGTAGCACTTTTTAACTACACTTTTAATGCAGCAGATGTTATAAAATACAAATGTAGGTGTGTGTATTTGTCCTTGTACAGTGGTAACCCTACTTACGAGTATTCCAGGTAACGAGTCGAGATTTGGAATATTTTTGTTCCAGGTAACGAATAAAATTCCAAGTAACGAGTAGCTTTATATTTAATTACTCAGTAAATTTCTTCAAGTATGCCAAACCGCTAGGGGCGCTGCGGTCGTAGCATCACCTAGATGCTAACGTACAAGAAGAGGTCAGTAAAAGTGCCTGTTGAAAGCGACGCTAAGGTAGCAAAAGGTAGTGAACAAGAAAGTTAGATAAATTTTACTTTTACTTTTCATATGATAAGTGTAACCATGCCATACACGTACGCCCGTCCTCCTGTCCTCCTTAGCCGCCAGCCTACATGAGCACCGTGGTTCTCCCTCTCCTCAGCGGCCAGCCTACACAAGCACTGTTGTCGTCTCATTTATTTTTTTAAAAACCCATATAAACACATTATTTAGCATATTAAAGTATACTGTATATTGGCCAGCTGACACGGATTAATCCGTTTTACATGTATGCTTATGGGGAAAATGCATCCAGCTAACGAGCAAACCAGCTTACGAGCTCGGCTCCTGCACGGATTAAACTCGTAAGTAGGGTTACCACTGTATTTCTCCCTAGTATGGACTGAAAGCCCTCATAATGATAGGAATGTCAGAGTTGTAAAAGTGAGAACATTTTGCTGGTCCTCACAAAAAACATTGTGGGGACCAAACCTGTTTAAACACTCAGGGACAACAAGGCTGGTTCCTTCAAAGTAAATCATGACATTTTAAGGTGAAGATATGTTTTGAGGTGAAGGTTAGGGTTTTAAGGTTTGAGTAAGTCTATGTAATGTCCCCATAATTTACAGAAACAAGTTTGTGTGTGTGTAAAAATAGACTGGCCGTTGTGCCTCAGGCTTTCTTCCCCATGTAGGAATGGTATCGGACAGGTTTGAGATTGGCAGGCCTTAGGCACAGAAGCAGATTGGGGAGTATTCAACCATCAGCTACAGCAGCTCCTGCCTACATATACAGTACTATCATTTCTGAAGGAAATTATTTTTCTTAGTTTCAGTGTCTCCCACAAGTTGTCGACTGGGAGTTTTATGCTTTATTACAGTAGATTAATCACCACCAGATGTACATATTTTGTATAAGTCATCATATGGAGCTTTATGGATATATGCTTTGAGCTAATATCTTCTATTCTAGTGATTAATAGTGTTTAACTGTTT
>BRDA01000367.1:26777-46374 GCA_036984385.1 Crenuchus spilurus | reverse complement strand
TTTTGATCTGTCATCTATGTTCTATTACGAATAAAATATTGACATTTGCCATCTCCATATCATTGCATTCAGTTTTTATTCACAATTTGTTTAGTCTCAACTTTTTTGGAATCCGGTTTGTACAATGGTACTGCCAGCTGTATTGTAACTGATTGTTTTTACTACTGGCACATAGGTACAGTTTTACCACTAGTTTCACAGAACCATTTTTTGGACACAAACACATTAGCAGTATGGTGTTTTGGGCTTAGTGTCCCTCAACTGTCAACACATTGTTTGGTCTTAAATAAATTTTAGGAAAGATACCATCCATTTGTATTAGTCAAAATTCAAGGTTTATTATTTTTAAAGCAAACCATTATCCAACTACTAAATTTGCTAACAAGCTCAAATGACAGAATTGATGGTGTTTGACATTTTGGACTTTCAATAAGAATTGTTTCTAAAGTGAAACCAATGAATCTGCCTTGTAACTGAAAGGTTGCTTTTTAGATCCCATAAACAAACAGGCCATGTCTGAAGTGCCATTGAGCAAGACACCTAACTGCTCCCTGGGTGCTGTGGATAAGACTGCCTACAGATTTGGGTAAGTGTGCTCACTGCCTCTTAGTTCACTTGTGTGTGTGTTTCACTGCAGTGGAGTTAAATGTGGGGGTCAATTTCTTATGCGTACAAGCACATTGGTTGATGTGTCACTTTCACTTTCAAACCTCTCTTTCTAAAAGATCTTTTTATGTTAACTTGTGCACATAGATCGCATATTTGTGATTTAATTTTATATTTATTATCTAACTTATATTTTTCCTTAAATTCTATTTCTTTTAAATCTGTTGCAGTCTGTGCTTGTCTACTCTGGTATTGTTACACGTGTGTTCACACCTAATTCCTGGTGAAATAAAGTGCTCACTAATTATGCTCACTAGTTATTCTTGAATAAACCTCTAAGACTACTCATTTATTTTTTTCATTCCATACCATAGTTTTATTCACAATTTTTTTTATGTTTTCTTAAAATAATTCAAAATAACTATTTAAATTAGTTTATGGATTTGGGAAAATTGTTTCAGGTTTATGCTTTGGCAAGATCACAGAACATATGGACCAAATGAAATATAGCATTTCAGAAACAGACAACATAGGGGGAAAATCATTAGCTGAGAAAGGTGCCAGTGCTGTTGTCCATAAGAAAATACAGGCTCACTGAGTGTCTCCAGCGATAGAGAACAGACATGCCGGCTGAATGGACTCCAGTGTGTCGAGCTTCTGTTTCTGTGATGCATCACTGACGCACCATAGACGTCCAGCTCAAAATCCTGAAGGATTGTGTACTGAGTAAAGACAACCTGCCCTGAGCTGTCCTTACCAAGACATTCTGTACAGGGCAGCTTGTGTTTATCTTAGGGCCAATGCAGTCACTAAAGTTTGTTATTCCATTATGTAATGCTATGACTGGTCAGAATGTAAATGACGGCTCGATGGGTTTTGTTGTAGCGCAATGTAATCATGGTCTTTGTTAATGTGTGAAAATTGTGTTGTCAAACTGCACATGTTGTGGGATTGTGTGATATTCAGGCCCGTGCAAAAAGCCAAGGGAGTTTGAAAAAAAGCACAAGTCTTACGATTACACCAAACCCAAAAGAGAATTAACTTATACATTTGGCATGTTTGCAATTATAGAGTGAAGAGTGAAGGTAAATACATTGTAGGAGTCAAAAAGTCACATGTATCAGTTTAAACCAGCTCTATACTAACTTGATATAATCAAAGCTTGTGCTCAAATTTAATTTGTACTGTTTACTACACAACACACAAACCTAAAGCTATTCTCATATCAATATGAGCTGCTCTATGAATACAACCAAATAATGAACTCAAAAGTTTAATAATATTTATTCATCTATTAACAAGTGATGACATTAACATCAGAGTGCATACCAATTCAAATGCTCCAATGCTGAGCATACCTAACATCACACATATTTAAGGCCATCTATCATTTAATTTTTAAGGCTAGTTGGCAGATGTGTTTACTTGATTGAAGAGTTTATCTTTGATGACTTGGGACATCAATCCATGAATAGCTTCAATAGTTGTTTTGCAGCTGAAAAGGCAAACATGAGTGTATATTAATTTCAGAATTCAATAATGATTAAAAACATCAAAAGAGCACAATATGGCTAAACATGCATTTTTATCCAAATAACATGATGTTATGATGAGAAGCAAAATAATTCAAATTGGTGGTACATGACCCCATACATGTAGTTTTGTCAGCAATAGCCTAGTTTTCTTCATATTCTACAGTATACATTGTCAGACAGACAATACTACAGTTGTCAAAAATTACAATATTTTTGAGTGAAATACAAGGTTTTGATATTAAGCCCAATTTCAAACTTGCTGTTAATTATTACCTCTATAGTTACCAAAAATCAATTGACAATGAATGCTATTATGTTACACTAATGCAAAAATGCAACAACACAAAAAATAATTAGTTAAAGTGTTTCAAGCACACACACAGACATATAAATTTACATACATACACATACTGTATATACATTTGCAGCAGATAGAGCAAAGGATACAAAGGATATACAAAGGGTGTACACATTTGCTACATGCTATTCCGTTACCTGTCTCGTGTTGCTTTGGCCAGTTTGTCCTCAGACTTCCTGTCATGTGTGTCCAAGCCCAGCATGAAACTGCCTCTGCCCAGCTGAGCCTCTGCCTGCTCCAGCTTCTCTGACAGGTCAAACACCTGTCCTGTGGTATAATCCGCATTCTAAACAGACAAGAGCCATTTAGAGCATTCTCCTCTACCTGGGCCAGCTTCATGCACAATTTCCAGACAAGATGTCACCTCTGACAACACAGCTTTTCACCACTGTTGTGAAATTCTGAAATTTGTTACAAAACATGTCCAAGTTGTTTAAGCCTTGGATTGTTTGCCCAAGCCCCTTTAGAAAAGACTCTAAGTTTGTCTAAGGTGAGGTGGTCGTTCCCTGGGAAAGGATTCACTGTTAAAAAGAAGCTCAGTGACACAAGGCCTCAGACAATGGTGACAGTATGACTGCTGACAAGCTCTTCTCCAGTGGAGCAGGCTGAACTTGACAACTAGTCAATTTATCTTTGTTCAGCAACACGGGGTTTGCTGTTTAGATAGTCTATTGGAGGCGTTAAGCAAAGCTCAAGACAGAAAGCTAGAGCCAACCATGTCAATTAAAATGGAATACAATTTTGAACCAAGCAGCCTCTACACATATTGCTCAAACCTGCCCATAAAGGCTGATTTAAAAAATACATTCAGTACTTAAAAGTATGATATAATCACACAATAATATTCAATAAAATATTATTGAATACAATATTATACCTTAATATCTAATATGGTGCATTAATATATTGTTCAGTTGATATGTGAATTTATGGATACATCAAGCTTAGCCAGTCAGATTTAATTTTCCTTTAGTCAGTTAAGTTCAGATCAGTTGTACAGTACAATTTCTATTTGCACACAGAATTTAAGTCAGTAGATAAGAACAAACACTAAAATTAACACAAAGCACATTGTACAATGTATAGCATATAAACTACAATAAAAACAATGTATACAATGAAATGATGACGATTACTCACCGTCAGAAGACTTGATGAGCTCAGAGTGTTGACCCAGTATTTATTCCAGAGGAGCTCCAGTAATTTGCGGTCCAGAGAGGACTTGAAATATGTCACCTCTAATGCATAGTATCTAATGGAAAAGCATTTTATAAATTTTACAGCAAACTTATTGACTTGAGACCAAAAGGTCTCTTTTAATGCAAATTCAAATAAACACATGTAGTCTACTTAAATAAAAATAATATGGTAGACATAATGCAATTTATTATAATTAATAAAGGACTTACTGTTTGCAGTGAACTCCAAAGTCTTCAATTTTATTGAGAGGTATTGTCTGGTACTCTGACGGACCCTCATCTGGGGGTTTGTATCCCTGACAGTCATATAATGAACAGCATTACAGACATATTGTCGTCGTCAATTTTATTGAATGACATTATTACAGACAATTGTACTTTAGCATTAAACATTATTCTTTTTCTAGCCAAGATGCCTGCACTAGCATTTAGCATGTATGTCTGTAACTACCATAATCACAGAGTGAAAAGCTTAGTGTTCAACTAATATACGTTTGTTTCAAGTGACTTATGATAACATTTTAAAAACATTATGGAAAATAAAAATACTGTCGGGGTGTATAAAATATTTTACCTTTGGATACGTCCTGAAAGCTCCCAGATTGACTTTTCCGGCTGATATGGTACGTGTAGGATCAATCTGTTAGGAAAAGCCAAAATTCTGAATACTATATAATGAAGGAGTAAAACAGCATTTCAGCAAGACATCCATACTTGAAAGCAAACAAAACCGAGCCGTCTGATGAATAACAAATTTATGAACCGCATACCTAATTATTATTTGCCCTTAGCACTAGCTCTACAATACCACTGAAGTGTAAATAACATACTGTATACTGTTACAAAAGAAACAGCCATTAATCAGACACCACTACAAATGTCACTTAGACCATGTGTATTCCAGGGTCAGTCATGGATCACTGAGACTGCTCCAATGAAACCATCATGCATTTTGCTCGACTCCACCTCCTTCATATGAGGACTTTCAAGATTAAAACAATCACCTGATCTCAATTATTTTTGATCACTATGATTATTTGAAATGATCTCAATTATTTTCCACAGATGCTATTGTAGTTTTACAATAAACACAATGTGAATTTTCATTAGTTATGTTGAGGTAAATAAAAGAACGCAGATGGTTCTCATGAAAACAATCATTCTAACTATTGGTTGGTGTTATTAAAGCTATAGCAGGTAAGAAAAATCAGTAACATTTAATTATTTGTGCTTGAGCTGTGTTTGTGGTCAGTTTAGAGCTACTGAGTATGGACAGACAGTAAATAGGACAGATGATTTGGCCACTTGAGGCTTGTCCTTTATTGCCAAATGTGAGCCAATGAAATCATTAATCACATTTATTTAACAATTAATCATCAGCTAAGTTTTATAATAAAGACAGCCCCCCCACACACCTATGGGAACAAGTATAAAATCTGTATAATAAACCTAAAAGAAAATTGGAATTTAATCTCATGTTGTCGTATTACACTTACCACCACTGCCACGAAGGGCTCCTGAAACTGCTGATTGAGCATCTGAGTGCTAACATCAATACCTGAAAGCCAGCAGCCATAACCGGGGTGACTGTGGTACCACCCAATGGCATTCTCTAGCCGACCCACCTAAAAAGGAAATGATGACAAATCCAACATTAATAGAGCCAAATGAGTAATCAAAAGAACTTGTAGTTATGTACACATGAATATGCCAATAGCAATTATATACAAAAAAAAAATAATAATAAAAATGCACTTTTCCACTCTCATTCAATATACTAAACAAAACTGACAAACCTGAGGCACATTTGCACTAATAAACAGACTGTTAAGAGTTTTTTGCTATACATGTTTTATCACAGCTATATCTTTTACATAACTACTTTGTTATACATAAATTAACTTAGTTTTCTGTTGATACTGTACAGCACTTTGATAAACAACCTGTTGTTTTAAATGTGCTCTATAAATAAGCTTCACTACACACAAAACATTCACTATATTTTACTATTTACAAGTATCTGAGTAGTGTACTGATATTACTACCACTGTATCTGCTTTGTAATCGTAATATTTATCCTACATTGCAATACATGTACCAATACACTGCAGATTAATGAATGCATTTAATGTTTCAGTCATGTGGGTTTTCCTGTTAATCGCTAATATTATATAGACAATACTCCATTACTTTTACAACAGTCAAAGCTGCACTCTTTCTTTTTCCAGCAAATTTACTCTAAATTTAAAGAACACAGGAAAGCTGAAAATGGAGCTGCACAGCTCTCAAATTCCTAGACGTAAGATTTGATATAAGAAACATTCTTTCTTTTGCTTAATCTTTGTAAATAATATTTCATGCTCATATCTAGGTATATTATTTTTGATGAGATTCAAAATGAACTGAGGCTACTGATTAATCAAAAGGTATCATTATTTAAGCAGACATGCATATGCTCTATACAACACAGTGCTCATATAATTAAAATGGCACAACTTTAAAGGAATAATTTACTGAGAAATCTAATTTACACAATTCTCCACTTAACCCACACAGTTCGTTGACCAAAACATACTTAGTGTCAGATGTTGGCTTCTTTTGCACTGGAGCTGTTTAGCTTTTTTAGCAATTAGTTTGCTGGAACTAATACAACAGAACTGTATCAATGAGATTTTGGTAATCACAGACTGGTAATAATTATTAGCAACATTAGCCCTGTAGCTCCATTGCAAAACTGAAAACCAAACATGTTCTTGCCGACTGACTGCAGTTAAAGTAAATCAATGTAATATTTTGTGGAACCAGTTCTTTAATGTCAACTGTGAGTTAATCATGTATACATTTATATACATTTATATGAGAGCTAATGGTACAACCTAAGGTTAAACATGCATGGACTGTCAGGCTTGAGTGTACTAAAGTTAAAGAAAGCATCCTCCAAATCCTTTTAATTTCCAAAATAGAAGATTTGATACAAAAATCAACAAGCAATAACATAAAAATATCTTACTTTCTACCTGCCCCAAGTTTCATAAATATGTTCAATGCTCAAGATGGCACAATTACATTTTCTATGACAATACCAATGCAAGATTATTCCTTTAAAAGCCAAGATATACAATGGGTGATTTTTAAATTAACAACTTACAGTCATCAACAACTTTTAAATGAACAATATAGTCATCAATGTATTTAAAAATAATTGATGACAGAAAATTGATGGTGACAAATCAGTTTGTGTACATAGTTGGGTTATTGTGCTCAAAGAGTGAACTTCCCCTTTAAGATCATTCATCATTTCATTCAATCATTTAAATGCAGGTTATCATGACCAGTGTATTATCCCATAAGAACACATCCACAATCACACAATGTGAGTGTTAACTATTCTAAATTTATATGATTAAATGTATTTGGTCCCTGCAGTATATTCTGCTGATATTTATATTTGAAATAATTGTAACTATTAGTGAATAAACAAGAGTGATATGGATGCACATCTGTTTATGCTCCATCCCACAGTGCTAAAATAATGAAAGTGTCTTTTAAAAACCCTGTGCATTTTACATCACTCCCCAGTACAATACTTTTTCCCCTAATGACTATCAAATGACAAAAATCAGTAGCTGAAGAGATTAAATAAATATGCAATCTAAAGTTACCTGCTTGGCATTCTCTATGTATGCTGCCATGTACTCATAGGCTGCTGCCTGAGCATTGACTCGAGTCTCAGTGCCTTCCACAGGCAAAGCAAAGCTGTCCATGATCATCATGGTCTCTCCATCCACCTTCCCCAACATCAGTCCCATCACCTCCAGGTTTCCTCCAGAGCGGGCATGCATCACCATCTTCAGCAGAGCCAAGGCTGAAATCTTGCAGTATTTAAAGTAATGATGGCTGTAAACAAGAACATACACTTCAGCTTCCAAAACACGGATGACAGCTATTTATCACTAGTATACACGACTAGCACATAACAGCTTACTCTTTTGTCCATGGTTTAGCAGCAAGAATTTCTTGTTGTTGCTTCTTGTCATATTTGTAGATTTCATCAATACTCTGAACTTCTTGAATGCTATTGGAGAGCTCCCAGGTCTTCTGTGCTATGCTGCTCCCAGCCATAACTACAACCAACCTTTAAATATACACTTAGGCCTCTAGAGCTGTTCAAAACACCACAACCGATACTAGACAGACAGAGAACGACCACTGAGACAGCTGAACTGTCTTTACCTCTACTGGGAATCACACTGCTTTATAATTATATATAAAGCAATGCTTTAGCTGGTTAGCTGCTACCTGGTGTTGTTACTGTTGCTCTGTCTTCTATGGGAAATGGCCGAAATGATTAGGGTTGCCAGATGCAGCCGACATACTCCCCCTTTAGGTTTTAAAACGCATTGAAGAATTTTGCTTTTCATAATATATTGTATAAGTAGGATTTCTCAATAAAACTGGTTAACTTTACGCAATATCTGGTGATTCCAGAATTTTGGCATAGATGGCCTGGTTAATGCTAATTGTATCTCCATAATAATTTTGGCTATATCTATTAAACATTTTTGCAATACTAAAAACATATTATACAATTTTATTAATTTATAGCAAAACAGAAGGTGAAAATTATTCTGTTATGGATGAAAATAATACTGATGATATTCAATATTATTACTAAAATGTCAGGCTAGGCGTGATATTATTATTATTTTATTATAATAGTCCCATGAGCACCATTATCTTCGACAAACGCTAATACGATTTTTTTCCCCATCAACAGGGCAACCCTGTGAAAAACGGTGTGTTTCACGCCATCACGTGGATATAAATGGAATTACTTTAAATTATAAATATAAATACAGTGTATAAAATTAACAGTAATTTCTCTAGTAAACGGATACATAGGTAAGAGCGTTTACTGTTTTAATCGAATGAAAAAAAAGCCAAAATGTATTATCAGATTGCTATTTCTACACTTTCGGCTTGTGTGAAGGCAGTATCAAACATTTCAAGTTAAAAGTCCTTGTGAAGCTTGACTTTGAACAGTAAATTCTAATAAAATCTGAAAAATATAATGTCTGAACGAAATAATAAAAAAACAGGGTAAAAATTATATTACATTTAGATAAAAAAAAGTTTACCGCACCGAAGTGTTAATGTGCATTCAACATTTTAACAATGATTTTTTAATATTAAGAGGTTTATGTAATTGAAGTCCAAATATCATAATAATCATCTTTGCACAGAAGTGCAACTACATGATACATTATATATATATAAAAAAAAATGTTTACAATCATATCAAAAATAATTTATATAATAATGTTACAGGATAATCAGGACAATATAACATTCACGATTTTTAAACATAATAAATAAAAAAAATAGTAAAAATTGTAGTTTGGTCAAGTCGCCATCTAGTGGTTAATTTTGAACGTTAATATACTTGAATCAAATAAATAACTTCGTAGAAAGTTTAACGAAGAAAAAAAGATAACGTGCTGATATAAACATATGGGTATGAGACATATCCGGCCATGTGATGTACGCAAAAAATCATAAAGAAACATTCAAATAAAACGAATGTTGCACAGCTGTCGAGATTAAAACTACATTACCCATCATCCTCTGCTTGACGTTTAAGTTCATAAGTCATCGAGGAAGTGAGGAACAATAATTTTCACTTGAGCAGCTCAGAATATTTACCCTGAATATGAACTTATAATCATTTTCAGATCAATTTCTCATGTGCTCAGTTATGAAGGATTATGGTCGATAAATCTGTCGTACTGGAAAAAGCATGAAACGTTTCAGCGAGGTTGTAACAGTAACACAAAGGTAAGACGTCAAGTACTACTGTTATCACCACTGCTTATGAGCCAACCTGTTGTGCAGGTAGTGCAGAAGATATGCAGGTTGTGAAATGATTAACCGGCAAGTTGTTTTGGGCTGTAATTAGTTACTTTTTGAACATACAAAGCAGTGTGTACAAAAAGTAGTTTTAACTGTATTTAATTGAAGGGTCAATCAATGTAAAACAAAAACAAAAAACTTTTTGCCCCCATATATGGAAATGAAGCTGCAGAAATGTGCCTTTAATTCTGGGCTGTTGAGTGCTGTGCTATGCTAGTTACATTTGACTGTGCTGTGCCTTATTCATATTTTACAGGCAAAATGAATATGATCACATTCTTTGTGGTTGGACTTCTGGTCCATGTGGTCTTCTTCATTTCTATCTTTGACATCTACTTCACGTCACCCTTGGTCCACGGAATGACACCCCAGCATGTCTCGCTGCCTCCTCCAGCCAAGCGTCTGGTGCTGTTTGTGGCCGATGGCCTGAGGGCTGAGAGCTTTTTTAAACCAGACACTAATGGAAGCACCAGGTCACCTTATTTAAGGTACTGACAATAGCTAATATTTGAATACACTGACCAGTTTCATACCTCCAGTAGGTTTTTTTAACATAACATCCTGCTTCATTTAAGTTTGTTTACATGCAATCTGAACCACAGGTAGTGCCAGATGTTATTATATTCGAATTTATTTGTTGTACTGAAAAAAAGTTATCAACTCAGACAAATTTTCCTATTAGTAACGAATGTTACTTTATGCAATAATAATTTGTACAGCGAAGATTTGAAATATTGCAAACTCAGCACATGTTTTATTCAGCAGTATTCTGGTTATTTTAGAATTATATCCAACTCTCTTCATCATTGTGGAACATTTTGATTCCTGACATATGAACAATGATTCAAAACTTAAAAATGTGAAGCAAAGGTGCATAATACTTTATTACTGTATGTTATTGTCAATTAGGAGAATAATTGAGGAGAGGGGCACGTGGGGGGTCTCGCACACACGAGTGCCTACAGAGTCCCGGCCAGGACACGTGGCTCTAATAGCAGGCTTTTATGAAGATGTTAGTGCCGTGGCCAAAGGTAATTGTGTGTGTTCTTGCATAATTTTAACTTTTAATCTTGCCTAATGTACTTACTCATTAATTACTATGTGCATCTCAATGTGAGCTACTATATTTAATAAAGAAATATATCCAGTTTATGTCAAATATACACATTTTTACATGTTGTATTATAAGAAAAAAATATTTTAGATTTTTAAATAGCTTGATGAATTTCAGAATTTGGTATTTACAACCCCCAGAAAACAAGAAAAAGTGGGTTCAGTATGAAAAATGAAAAATCCCAGCAGTTTCTTACAATTACTTTGACTTTTATTTTATTGCAGACAAATGTTCCCAAGATATTTCATGTTGTGTCTGGTCAACTTAATTTAGTTTGCATCCATTTTTGCATTTCAGGCCTGCAACACATTCCAAAAAAGTTGGGGTGGGGCCTAATAATGAAGTCAAAAACACATCTAAGCAATGATGTTCATTAAAGTACAGTACATAAATGCCACATAAACTTTACTGTGCATCCAGAAAACTATCAGCAACAAGTCCAAAAGTCAGGATCTGTCATGGTGTGCAGTTGTGTCAGTGTCCTTGGCAAAGGTAATTTACACGTCAGAAAACTACATCGAGCAACATTTTAGAGCAACATGTGCTGCCTTCAACATTACATCATTTCCAGAGACATTCATGCATTTTTTCAACAAGTCAATGTAAAACCACATGCTGCACACATTACAGTGGCATGGCTGTGGAAGAAGAAGTATGTGCAAGTACTGGACTGGCTTGCATGCATGCCTGTCACTGATAGACAAAGCTTAGAGAATGTTGAAATGAAATATGCAACTGCAACACTGTAATGTTGTATACCTTAAGACATGTTTCAGGAAGAATGGGACAAAATAAAACCAGAAACATTTCATTATTTAGTATTCTTGATGCCAAAATGTCTTTTAAGTGTTGTGAGAAGGAAAGGCAACATTAAAAGTGGTAAATGCTTTACCATCCCAACCTTCCTTGAATGGGTTGCACGCCTGAAATCCAGGGATGGATGTATTTTAACAAATGAAATTAAGTTGACCAGACAAAACTTGAAATATCTTGGGATTATACTGTCTGCAACAAAGTAAAAGTCAAAGTAAATGTAAGAAACACCACTTTTTCAATTTGCATACTGTCCCAACTTTTTCTTTTTTCTTTTTTTGTGTTTCTCTTTTACTTAATTAAATCTCTGATGCATAGTTGAAATGTTCTTGATATTTCATCTAATCACATGCTTCAGTTGAATAGATCGGACTCAAAGAAAATGACCTTTTCCTAACCTGGTCAATGTCAAAAAATTGCTTACATACACTACCGGTCAAAAGTTTTAGAACACCCCAATTTTTCCAGTTTTTTAAAAAATTATTATTGAAAATGATTCAGTTTAATGTCTCATTGCACTCTGAAATGAAAGCATAGGAGTTAAATAACAACTAATGGAATCAATTTATAGACCAAAATGTGTCTAAACTTTGGACACAAAGTAGCGCCTTTGTCAGATATAACAGCTGAACACACTCATGACATTCTTTCTACAATATACATCAAATATTCTTCAGACAGTTATTCACAAATCTGCTGCACAAGTTTCCATAAATGTTGGCCCTTGTAGGTTTGCTTTGCTTTTCACTTCATCCCAAATCAGCTGGATGGGGTTTAAGTCTGAAGACTGTGCTGCCACTCCATGTTTTCAAGCTGACCATCTTGTTGTTTTTTCCTGAAATAGTTCTGGCAGAGCTTGGTCTGAAGTCAATGCCTTAAGTCATTTTCTTGCTGTAGGATGAACAACTAGGTGCACACCAGAAACTTTCATAAAATGTTCTAAAACCTTTGAGCAGTAGTGTATGAATCGTAACCTAGAAATAGTGCACAGTCAGGAATAAATACATTCTTTGTTTTACTCAATATGACTTTGTTTTAAAATTCTTAGAATTCTAAAAAATCTAGTTTGTTCAGTGTTTTCTCAACCTTTTGGTCTCTACCGTAGAGTCTGTTTCCAAACCTCTTTGTGATATGTTTGTGTACAGGATGGAAGGAGAATCCAGTGGAGTTTGACTCAGTGTTTAATGAAAGCAGACAGACCTGGTGTTGGGGAAGCCCTGATATTCTGCCCATGTTTGCTAAAGGTAAAGATATAAATCTACCACATAATGTGTGACACTACCTGTTGAACGTATACTCTAGAACAGCTCTGTTTGACACACTCTGTCTTTGGATTTATTGTTGGGTTTTAGGAGCGACTGGAGACCATGTGCACACTCACACTTATCCAGCTGCAATGGAGGACTTTGCCTCCAGTGATGCCTCCAAACTGGATACCTGGGTCTTTGATGAAGTGAAGGTCTGTCTTCATCCATATAGGTTGAGCTTTGTTGTTTTTATTGTTTTCCCCTTGTAATTAAGCAAATGTAATTAAGCACTTAAATACATAGCAACATTTGAATTTACAATTCAGTTCAGTGTTGTGTCACACACCATCATTGTTTCTTTCCAATGTCATCTGTCTCTGGTTGCTTGTAGCAGGCTAGCACCCGATAATCCAGTCCATGTCTTGATGTTATCCATCCAGGTTATTCTTGGTCTTCCACGTCTTCAGACTCCCTCCACAAGTCCCATCTTAACACTTTCTTCAGTGCTCTTATGTGCGTGCCTCATCACATGACCAATGTACCGTAATGTAACTTTTGTGATATAACATGCATCAGAAACTCCTTCTCAGTCCTGGTATCTCATAGACTTGCTCAGTGGTCATCATCTTCATCCATGAGATCTTCAACTACTTCCTGATGCACTTGTTCTCAAAAGCCTGAATACATCTTTCTTCCTCTTTCTTCAGTGTCCAGGCTTCACATCCACATGTAGTTACTGGCCAGGCCAAGGCTTTCATCAGTCTTAGTTTGGTGTTGGTGCTAATTGACTTGCTTTTCCACATCTTTGTCAGTTTCACCATCAGTACCATACCCATGGCCATTCTTCACTGGCACAGTCTCCAGCCTTTGTTACTCTACATCCCAAATACATGGAAGAGTCCACTTGCTCCAAACTTCTTCTTCCACTGTGATCTTCAGTATATCTTCAGTGTTTGTCATCACGTTTGTTTTAGCTGCATTGATCTGTATGTTCTATTCCTTCACAGCTTTCTCTGTGCAATTCACCAGCTCCTGTAGTTCTTCTTTTGATGTGGCCAATAATTTACAATATACAATTCAATTCAAAGTCACTACTTGTAATAATCTTTACATTTCTAAATCTGTAATACTGTATCAATGCAAATATTATACACTACACATTAAGGTTATTTTAGATGGTTTTTTTTTTAGAATTACAGATAAGTATTAAGTATGATTGTGCAATTCCTACTGGCTAGGAACAACTTTTGTTATCCCATTTATTTTCTTCTTCTGTTGGATTTTTGCGACGTTTCTTGTCCCCGTTTTCAAGATACCTACACCATTCCAACTCCACACGGTTCAGTCTGAATCAGAAACAATGGGTTTGTATAAGCTTTTTGATCGGATACACAGTTTCCTCAAAGAAACTGATTTTTAAAGATTTGTTTTTGCCTATAGGAATGAGTGAGTTTAAATAGGAACAATAAAAGCAGGATATGCAGAATGGTTGCACATCTAAAGTTAACAATTCATTCAGATTTGATTTTTTTTTTCATTTTACAATCTCCTGTACTCACACAACAAAGTGTTTAAAATAATGACTTCTGACATGATTCATTCATTTGTTTCAACAAGTTACTGTGCACAATCATTTACACTGAATACACCATGAGTATTATCACCACAGTAATATGTGATGAGAATTAGCATGACCATTACTGATGGACTTCAGCAGTTTCTGTTAGAAATGTCCTGTATTTATGAAGCCCATTCTAAGTAGTGATCTTGTACCTTTTCCTTTTAGTCATGATGAAAGCATTGGGCATGGTGCTGGCACTCTTTCTTTGAGAAGTTTAATAAATATTGTATACTGATAAATACTGTATGTGCAAGTTTGAGTGAAAAGTGAGTGAGAAATCACTTTGTGATCACTTTCTTGTCTAGGCCTTCCTCAACTCTGCAAAGGAGAATCAAACTCTGCTGTCTAAACTACATGAAGAACAGAGTGTATTTTTCCTTCATCTTCTGGGAATAGACACCAACGGACATGCCCATCGGCCCATGTCAAAGTAAATCATCAAAAGACTTTCCTGTAACTTTGATTATTTAGAAAACATGATGGTAGAGTTGAGAAAATTGAAAGGAACAAACTAGAAATTTAAGTAGAAACTAAAATAGATTATAACATTGATTACATGTGTAGTAGAATTTGTTTTATTTTCAGAAACATGTATTGACCTCTGTATTGATCAGTGTTAAAGAAAATCATGCCTAATGTTTTAAAATGTCATTCTCTTTTATCAGGGAGTATCTAGAAAACATTGGTCTGGTTGATGGAAGAGTGGCTGAGATGGTCTCTTTGTTTGAGGAGTTCTATGGTAATGATGGAAGGACTGCATATGTTTTCACAGCTGACCACGGTATGACAAACTGGGGTAAGTCATCTGTCAGACCTCAACATACAGGAAATGTGCTTTATTGTCAAGAGTTTACATTAAAGCTCGGTCATATTTATACCAGTCAAAGGTTTGGACACACCTTCTCATTCAATGTTTTTATTTGTATTATTTTTTCCTGCATAGTAATTTAATACTAAAGTCATCCAGACTATGAAGGAACACATAATGAGTCATGTAGTGAACTTAAAAGTGTTAAACAAACCAAAATATGTTTTATATTTTAGATTCTTCAAAGTAGACACACAACTGATGTCTCAAACATATTAAGAGGCAAGAAATGCAAGTCATGAAGTCTTGACAAGGCCCAGCTGTTAACTGAAAACCATTCTAGGTGACTACCTCATAAAGCTGACTGAGAAAATGCTTTGAAGAATGTAAAATATAAAATATATTCTGGTTTGTTTAACACTTGTTTGTTTTCTAAATAATTTGGTATGTATTTCTTCATAGTTTGGGTGACTATAGTATTAATCTAGAATGCAGAACATTTGTAAAAAATGAAATACCACTGAATGTCCAGAAGGTGTGTTCATACTTTTGACTGGTACTGTACCAGTGTAAGATGTTATATACATGCAGATTGTTTACATGTATTTATTACATTATGTAATTAATGATTTATAATGCTGCTAGTCTATAAAAATAATGTCTTAAAAACCTGATGTAGCTTGTTTTTATGTAACGTTTTGCCTCTCAATATTACAGTATTGCATAGATATGCAGAGAGGGGAGCTATGGGTGTTCAGTCACCTGCCACTATATGGCTTGTTGTCCCCATTTATAAATGTATAAATCTCTAATATAAAAATTTTGCTGCTGTTTTTCCACTGGACACGATTTGTGGAACAGTCCCCAGAATTTCAGAAAAGAAACTTATTGGACCCCTAAAAAATTTTAATAGAATGACCATTTTATATACATTACACATAAAGTGACATATTTCAAGCCTTTTTTGTTGTAATGTGATACTATTTGAATAGTAATTTAGTAAATATTCTAAAAATTAAAGATTCTGGATTTCTAATTATCATGAGCTATAAGTAATGCATGTAATTAATATAAAATGACAGTTTACCTTCTTAAATTATGAAAAATGACATTTTTTCACAATATTCAAATTTGAATATAATAAAAAACACACTGTATTTATAAGTTTTTAGTAGTCCATATTGAAAAAAAAAACCATGTAAAATGTGGCCTGTGTAAAAGTCTTGGCACATTTATTGATTTATTTATTTGTAATGTATTAAATTCAGAAAATAAATAGAAACTGCACAAAAATTACAGAACGTCAGTTTTGAGTACAGTATCAGAATTTAAATAAGTACTTACTTTCTGCTCCAGCAGATTCAGACACAGCTCTCCATGTCCTTTCTTTGTGCAGTTGTCTTTGTATAAAGAATTTTGTGTATCATAAATAAAGCATATTTTTTGTTTTGCATGCTCATTCTCACCACTGTGCCACATGATGCATATGTGTGTAGTGGGGAAAAATATACTAATCAATATGCAAGAGCACTGTGTGTGACATGGTGCAGCGCATAATAAGATATGGTTACTACTTTATTGTTGAACTGGGCTTTACTAATTTTCACTTACAGAATCAACAAGACATGTAATTTGACCAGGTGTGTCCAAACCTTTGCACTCAAATGTAATCTTGTTTGATTTATAGAGCATGTAATAATATAGTAGTTTATAAATGACAGTTTCTGCTGTACTTGTTGCATAGAAATCCAACAATTGTTGACTGTGTTTGTAGGATCCCATGGTGCCAGCCATCCCTCAGAGACACTCACTCCTCTGGTAGCCTGGGGGGCTGGAGTTCAGACAGCCCAAAAAACTTCTACCTCACAAAACTATGAAGATAACTACCTGAAAGGTTTGTTCAATAATTACTCAACCTAACAACACTCAACAATAAAATGATGGTTTGGCTAAAAAGAAAATTTGAGCAGTTTTGCCAATCAAGACAGGTGTGTAAATTTGGCTTCTTAAGTACTGCACCGGAAATATAAGACTAGCAAATAACCACTAGTATCATGCAAATTGTCTGAGTCATCCATCAGCTGCATCCAGTCGTGTTGAGTTGTTCAGCAACCATAAATAGACTTCTGTGGTTTCTGACTGTGGGACTCATCATCTATAAAATGTACAAAGTACAGCTTGGATCAGTATGTAAGGCAAATATAGTTTTTTAGCACTCTTCATACACTGTGGTCATTCAAACTGTTTTACAAACTAAAATACAATCACTATATTTAAAAGAGAAAAAAATAAACAGAATAAAAGTGCAGCGATACAGTGGTGCTTGAAAGTTTGTGAACTTTTTAGAATTTTCTATATTTCTGCATAAATATGAAAAACATCTAAAAACCTAAAAATCAACCTAAAACATCAAAAGAGACAAAGAGAACCCACCTTCTCTTGAGATTCAGTTCATGGACAGATGTCCTGACATTTTCCTTTAGAATTCTCTGATATAATTCACAATTCATTGTTCCATCAATAATGGCAAGCTGTCCTGCCCCTGATGCAGCAGAACAGACCAAACCATGATACTACCACCACCATGTTTCATAGATGAGATAAGGTTCTTATGCTGGAATGCAGTGTTTTCCTTTCTACAAACATAACGCTTTTAATTTAGACCAAAAAGTTTTATTTTGGTCTCATCCGTCCACAAAACATTCTTCCAGTAACCTTCTGGTATGTCCATGTGATCTTTAGCAAGCTGAAGACAAACAGCAATGTTCTTTTTGGAGACCAGTGAATTTCTCCATGCAGCCCTGCCATGCACACCATTGTTGTTCAGTGTTCTCCTGATGATGGACTTATGAACATTAACATTAGCCAATGTTAGAGAGACCTTCAGTTGCTTAGAAGTTATTCTGGGGTCCTTTGTGACCCCGCTTACTATTACATGCCTTCCTCTTGGAGTGATCTTTGTTGGTTTTAGGATCTGTGTGAAAATCTGATGATGTTTTAGGTCATATTTATGCAGAAATATCGAAAATTCTAAAGGGTTCACAAACTTTCAAGCACCGCTGTAAAAGAACATACATTTAAAGCATGACCAAACAATATGTTAAAACATGTTTGAAACAATTGATTTGTTTGCTAAGATTTTACAGAATAAAAGTGCAGAGAGAACAGTGTTTTTTATAGGTGGAGCCCACTTCTTTTTAGGAGAAAGTCCATGGTATGCAGGTGGAGATTAAGTTGTTGATGGAGGTGGAGAAGTTAGGATGATACTTTTCTGAACCTGAGGGCTGGCTGACAGAGAAAATGACAGCCTCGTCCCAGCTGATAGCAGCATCAGGTGGGGTGACTGGGGTGTGGAGATGGAAGACAGTGTTACTTGCTCTGCAGGCTCTCTGGCAATTGTTGTTTGTAGTAGGTGATGAGGGTTATTGTTATGACTTGAATCCTTTGTCTGTAGGTGTCAGAGCTTTCTTAGTGAAAGGAGAATGTTGTGTGTCTGTAGATATGTCATCAGATGTTACTGTAGAGTTTCTTGATGTTGTTGTTGACATGTCATCAATTGGATGAGAGAGATTGTCATTGTCCCCTTTGAATACTTCAGTTCATATCTGTTCTGCAAATGAATGAAATGCGATTGATTTTATGATCTGGCTTTGTGCTCTGGTCTCTGAACAGCATTGTTATCTTTAGCCATCAGATTAGCTGGATGGGCTATGTTAGCGGGAGTGCAGACTACAGAGATGTTTGTAGCCAGTTTAGGTTTAGTGCCAGTGTGAACCGCCTGCTTGTTCCTGTCAGCTTTACTCATGGTATAGAGTCCATCCACATGCTCTGCTGGTTCAGCTCTATGTGTCTCCAATGCCCACATCTCCGTTAAACCCTCTGGGCACTGTCTGCTGCCCACACTCTACTTGCGCAATGCAGGAATGCAAGTCCTTAAACTCTGATAACAAGCTCTAAAAAGTTGTTTCCAAAACTGGCATTCTGTGTAGAAGTTTGTAACAATTCTGACAGCACATGTGCCAGCAGGAACTTTAATACTACTATAAAAAATAACAAAAATGCTGATAAATATCTAAATTTGACTTTTAGAGCTCCTGACTTGATTATATTTAGCCAGCTCAGACACTTTCCTAAAATAAAGAATGAAGATATGAAAGAAATGGAAGATACCAGAGTTAAGTATTTGAAATGCAAGGAAGCAGGAATTGCAAGAATTGGAAGTAGTTGTAGGAATCTTAAATTCTTCATTTTTTCTGTACTCTCTCTATATATATATATATATATATATATATATTCATTCATTCATTCATTATCACACCCGCCTAATCCTTATTAGGGTCGCGGTTAGTCCCCCACCCCCTCACTGGGCGCAGGGCAGGGCATTAC
>BRDA01000367.1:0-15014 GCA_036984385.1 Crenuchus spilurus | reverse complement strand
ATTAAGACCAAAAAGTTCTATTTTGGTCTCATCTGACCACAGCACTTTCTCCCATGACTCCTCTGGATCATCCAAATGGTCATGGGCAAACTTAATCATTGATACACCACGAGGTGAGATCTTGCATGGAGCCCCAGTCAGAGGGAGATTGACAGTCATGTTTAGCTTCTTCCATTTTCTAATAATTGCTCCAACAGTTGATCTTTTTTCACCAAGCTGCTTGACAATTGCCCCGTAGCTCGTTCCCTGTTTCAGAGAGACACACTACCGGGCCAAAAGTTCTAATTTTTTTTTGCCAGAAGTGTGTGTGTGTGTGTGTGTGTATGTATATACAGTATATATGTCACAATATCATCCATTTTTGTGTTGTTGGCTGTTTTTTTTATTAAACTACTCTAATGCAAGTTGTCAATTAGTGGATACTTGCTATGGATGTTATAATTATTATTCAACGTTAAGCTAAGCTCACCAGACAAAAAAATAAGTTTTTAAGTAACTTCAGGCTCCTGCAGATGGCATTGCATGATGATGTTCAGTCTATAAATACCTATGGGGTGTGTGATGTATCTACAAGCAGTGGCAAAAATCCCAGTGTACAGGAAAGTCTCAGCAGAATTGTAGCTAAAAGGGGAAACTGAAGGAAGGGGACCGCTGGCGGGTTTCATGGCTTGTTGTGAATGAAAATTGTTTCACTTCCAGGCAAGAATAGCTCTTAGAAGTCAATGCAGGTCCTTCTTAACCAGTTTCTGAAAGAACACGCTGCAGAGGACTGCATATCATGAACATGAAGTGGAGAAAGAGGCCTTGTGTGCTATTGGCACAGTTCTAACAAGAATTTCCCGTAGGCTGTGGCTTTTGCCACTGCTGCTGGCTGAAAGAATAACAGTGATGGTAAAAAACACTTTTCCATCAAGTTTGTCCTTTTTTAGTTTATTGGCTGGGAAACATGTCAATAAACAATTTTTATGGTTTTAAAGTAAACATGAGGAATTAAGAAAATAGTAAAACAAAGTCAAAGAGGAAACCCAAGCAGACATGAAAGATGCCATTTTATGGGCTACATCCGACTAATCTCATGTCAGAAATTATAACTTGGAGCACAAAACAAAGTCTTATCTGTGTGTACATCAGAATTAATATGGAATATTAATTGTTCTTAATGATTTTGGCTATATGAGTATACTACGAGGCTGTATGTTTATAATTTCTGCAGACTGTGTCTGTTTTTGTGATGTTGTGTCTTTAGCTAACGTTCTTTTATAATCTAATTGCCAGGCCAACCTTCAGATGCAGTCAACAAGAATACCAAGACAGAATTATATTGTAAAAGACAGAGTTCTAAGTATAAAAGTTGGAAATCAGAATAAGCAAAAAAATTGGAGAGTTTTGCAACTATTTTCCACACATTGAATGAGACATTCACTGTACCACCTCTTCTTAATCTATGAATCTCGACACACACCTCGCAGGTAATTAAGGCCTGATTATTCTTGTGCAACGTCATCTGCAGGAGCCTGAAGTTACTACCACCTTAAACATGTGAGGTGACAATTTTTGGTCCAGTGAGCTCAAAATCATATTAAGTCATAACAAATAATGTTGTATTGCCCCAAACGTAAACATGCAAAAAATATGCAAAATTCAGTGCATTAAGACCACCTCATATTGTAAATATATATTAACACACATATATAAAAATGTAACACCACATATTGTAAAGGTTCTATACCACTTTGCAACAGTTCCCATGAAATAGACCATTTCAGTTTCAGTTCACTTTGTCACAGCCAGTCTGCCAAATATAAGACGATGATTTGAGAACCACTGTTTTGAGTTAACATACACTGAACTCTGTTTCTCAGCATTCTGTGTTTGCAGTTAAGTTTGCCAGGAAGATTCACCATATTCCATATGAAATGAGTCTGAAGGTTTAGCAGTTTCAGTAATTTTTAAAAATGTAACCATGCCCACACCTGCATGCCAACTTAGGTTTTCTACTTTTGGACCTGTGGATGCCTTCACAGCTAGGCTATGCTGTTTTTGGGTCCTAGCCCCTCAGTGGTGGTTATTTATTATATGTTACATACTAAAACAGGAGGGCTGAATAATCATTGCTTATTTCTTGTGTTGAATTAATTAACATGTGCATTATGACGGACTATTTAGGCAGGTAATAATAATCTCAAATTTCTTTACAGCTCTACAGCATTGATTTTGCTGAAAATATTGACTTAACCAGAGTCAGGCAGTTGAGACTGGATGATATTCGAAGATCATACTTCTTTGTATCCTTGCATTTTTGCAGATAATACTATTTTGAATTAGCATTGATTCTACAATGAATGTGCTAACCACAAAACATATACACAGAATGTTGTTTCCTTTTTTAGTTTTACACTTCAGCATGAGGCTAGACTCATGAGACTGATGTCTATCTGTTGTCAGAGTCTGGTGCTTTTTTTTTGCTTAACTTGGCCAAGAATACCGTACTGTAACAGGAAAGACAGTTGGACAGAATTGCAAAATAACCGTTGACCAAATTTTAGCCTGTCTGAAAGCAAAATTTACATCTGCAGCCAAAACTCACAAAAGTGTCATACTTAAAGTGCAACAGAATGCTTCAAAGAAAACGGCTGTTAAGGTGTGAATAGTGGGCACCCACTTCCAGGAGCAGACAGAATGACTAATTTCTTCTCTATAACTTTATTATATCCTGGCAAAGGTAAACTCATTACTTATGTGGCTCTGGCAATACTTGTTATTTGCAATAAAATATGGGCTAAAAGGACACAGACATAATCACCACTGTAAATCTCATTTTTGATCACTTTTGATTTAGATACAGATCCTTTGCTCATAAAGTTTCTTCTTGATTATGAAATTAATGACTAATGTTATGTGAACACCCAGAAACTAGTCAGTATATACATATGCCTCAAAATATCAATTGATAATTAATATGTAATTAATCTATTTAATTAATATGTAATATATGTAATTAATATGCTTAGAGCTGTCATGTCATTCCTTCTTAGGTGAGATTGGGACTTTCTTTCTCAGCACTCCTTTTTTTTAGCCATCAGTTACTTAGCTTATGGTGGAAAGCTTTTTTGGTAACACTTTCTATGAAGCCTACATTTATAAGTAATTATAAGTGTGTTTATAACTCTTTATAACTTGATAATAATGCTTTGTAAGCCTACTTATTAACTCTTAAAATGCATCATGAGCCTCATTATATATTATAACTGAGGGTTTGATAACTTATAAACATGTTATAACATTAATGTTATAATTCATTATAATGCATTATAAGCAAATAGTGATCTGCACTGTTATAAAGGCCTTATTGCAGTTCTAAAGCATTATGAACATTCAAAATGTCATCACAGAGTGCTTCATAGAAAATGTTACCACTTTTCTTTTTTATCTACACTGGTGCTGCAGTGCTTACAGGGGTTAGACAATGAAACTGAAACATCTGTCATTTTAGTGTGGGAGGTTTCATGGCTAAATTGGACCAGTCTGGTGGCCAATCTTCATTAATGTCACATTGCACCAGTAAGAGCAGAGTGTGAAGGTTCAGTTAGCAGGTAAGAGCACAGTTATATAGTATATTACAATGCACACAACATTATGGTGCCATACCAGAGTTCAAAAGAGGACAAATTGTTGGTGCACGTCTTGCTGGCGCATCTGTGACCAAGACAGCAAGTCTTTGTGTCTAAATATTATTGAGCCACTTTGGGGTGTTTTGGAGGAGCGAGTCAGAAAACTGTCCTCCACCAGCATCACGTAGTGACCTGGCCACTATCCTGCAAGAAGAATGGCTTAGAATGGCTCTGACCACTGTGCAGGACTTGTATATGTCATTCCCAAGACGAATTGACACTGTATTGGCCGCATTTCATTGTCTAAACCCTGTATATTCACAAAAAAGTTATGTAATAATCTGTCACAGGGAGCACATGCTCATGAAAGTCTCTAACCCTACCTTAATGGTATTGCGAGTAACAAAAAACACACTATGAAATTGTTTGTTACAGGAAAATGTAAATACTGCAACAATTTGTTCAACTATGCCCTAAAGCTGCACAGACGTGCATACATATGGACATGTGTTGAGTCTTTCAGAAGACAACTGACAAAATCTCCGTAGTTGTGGCCTGCATGAATGTTAACATTTTTACTTAGAAAATCAGTTAAACATGCAAGGTAACCAGGGGTGTACAAAGTTGCATAACCCTGTATACTCACTCTTGTAGATTATACGGCTTGCTTAAAACTTTACACATTTGCAACAGACAGCATCGAGATGTTTCATAATATAAAATAGAGATGCTTCTTTGGTTTCTGGCGCTAGATTTATATCTATAAAAACTTAAAAAAGTGCAAATAATAACAAAACTGATTACACAACATAAGCAAGTCTTACTTCAGATGTATTAACAATTTGATGCTGTTTCTGGCAATTTTGTAGCTATTTAGCCTTGTAGCTGCAGTAAATCTGTGGAAGACATCTTTTTTGCATCTTAACGATGTATTGTTGTTTGTATTGAAATCAAATGTCTCTTTGAGAAATAACAATAAAGATTGAACTTTTGAATTTTTGGGCACCAAATAGGTCTCGCTTGATGGACCACTTTAGTCAAACTATGTAAATGAGATTTTTGGCAAAGTGTTTTACGCCTGACTCTTGTTATTTACCTTAACAATTAGCCTAGGTGTTCTTCATCATAATTGCATTTTTCGGAACTGGAAACATTGCTTCCCTCAACAGGTAAACCCTTTTGTGTTCACTTACTTACATTTCTACAGGACATTTCTAGACACCGACATTAGAGAGCCATCTCAACCTGCGTCCACCTGAGACTAAGCCAGTTTTTGAAGATTGGGATTAGGAGTAGCAAATTTATCTATAACGTCAATATAACCCCCCTGTACATTTAGAGGAAATGATCAGGGATCTTTTTTTGACACAGTACAGTAGTACAGTATACAGTAGTGTCCTCATCACTGCCCTGGGCCATTAGGATCCACACAGAACACAAAAATAGCACCTTCTGTTGTCCCACCAACACCACTTCCAGCAACCACACAAGTTTAGAATCCTCCCATCAAAGTATTAACCAGACCCAAACCTGCTTAGCTTCAGTGGATTTTGCTTTTGTTGTGCTGGCACTATAGGTGCTGCTTTATGTACTTTTTTGAAAACCTGAGTAGTTCTGAGAAATCAAGTAGCTGGACAATTCTATATTCCTTGTGTAGAAAACGCCTCATTCACAAATGGCTTGCTGGATAACTGGTGAAATAATCAGATGTGCTTGAGTAAAAGAAACATGCAAATCCCAAAATCACTTGTGCTTTTAAAATGCCATTGAACTGAAAACCTTTACTGTGGAAAATTTAAAAAGTAGAAAACCAATCACTCCACCTCAACTTGCATTGTTAATTCTTGTTTTCACAGTTTTGACCCAGCATCTGTCTACTGTTTTTTGACAGTCTTTAACCCTTTCATCATGGGTGGCCTACTGATGTGGAAGGTATTTTTGCTTATGTTTACACATATGGGACAGTTGCAGGCAATGTTTGTGCACCTCAGTCAGGCATGCGTGTAATTTGCGGAGGGGATAGGGGGGTTATGACCCCCCCAATAATCTGATCCAATCACTATAACCCCCCCAATAAAGTCACATAATTTCAATTTACAAAAACATCTTTCATGAATAACTTGTTAATTTTCTTTATGCATGATCAATTTTGAGTAAAATACTAGCATGTTTAATCATTTGGTAATGTAACCCCCCTTTCCCCACAAAAATTTGGTATCACCCAACCCTGTTATCACGTAGCGCTAACACTATAGACACAGGTTGAGGTAGCCTAGCCAGGGCAAAAACTGCTGCGAACAAAAACTTTCTGCTCAATCAAGATAAAAATAATATATGATATTATATAAGTATTCAGCAAGTTGTTATGGACTAACGTTACGTTACCTTTAGTCACATAGCTCTCTCTCTGACTATGTCTCTCTCTCTCTCTCTCTCTGTCTCTCTCTACACGTGAATAAATTATCATATTAAATAGCCATGTGGGTATTGTGTTGAGTGAATAGTATTGCAGTGAATTACTATATTAAGTAGCTATGTGTGCATTTTGTAGTGTATTCTACGTAGACTTAAAACTCTGAAATTATACTGAGGCAGTGCAGATCAATACTGGGGTATGTGCCCCAGTAAAATATGTCTGGCGACGCCCCTGCTACTCCCTGCTCCTCCTAAGGTGACAATGAGTCAAAAGAAAAAAGATAAAAGTGGTTATTTATGCACACAGTACAGTACAATACCTGTAACATGTAATAAACTAAACCCATTAAACAAGTATATAGTTTTACTCAGTGAATACACACATAACATTTTATGTATTTAGTTATTAATAACTAATATTAGTACTGATAACAGGACTGAAGATGAGAGTCCCATAAATGTCCAGGATGAGACTCGTTAACACATCAAGTTAAACCTTTTTTCTCTACAGAACGTGTTTAATAGTAAAGAGTTTAATGTTTAATTAAAGTCTCTCATGCTCGGTGGAGAACAGACTGCTGTAAAATATTGTATTTATTATATTTGGCAAAAGAAAGAAGAAAGTTAAATAAATACATAGTAAAAGCATTACAATGTATTTCTAATACGGTTAACCCAAAATCTCCTGAATCCTTTTAGAAAAGAAAATGATTTAATAAATAAATAGGCAGACAACTCAACCCCCCAATGTTGGACCCAAAGTTACGCCCTTGCAGTCAGGTGATGTTTTTTTTAAAGTAAAATTAAATTACCATACTGCATTTTTTCTATATTTCTTAACAAAATATAACATGCAGTATAAAATGTGAATTATAAAAATAATCAGATATACAGTAGCATTAAAATATGCATAACAATTTCCATGTAGAGGATGTATTAACTTAATTTCACTTCAAAAAAATCAAGAAAACATGTACTTTAACCAGAGCTGTCCCAAACCTTTTATAACACTGTGTATAAGCAAGTCAACCAAAGTGTACAGTCAGTAAGTGAAGGTTGTGTAAAGGGGGCAGAAGTGTGTATGACTGTTTGCAGAAGCCAGTTTGATTAAAGCCAGTGTTGACTATGTATGGATGTGATGGAAGCATGAAGCACTACTCTTCTAATGAACTTTATTATCTAACTGCCTGTTTTTCACATTTCTTTTTCAGGTTCTGATTCCCTTCATAATTGTAATGTGTGCATTTGAAAGTGTACAGGTGTCAACACGGCTTTCCTCGCGAAGGTACAATGTTTTCAGTGTAATATTATGATTACCTGCTGCTCTTGGTCATCTTGAAGAGTAACTGTAGGCAGGCTTAGGCACAGCAAAGTACACAAACAACCTCTATAACTGAAGATTAACATATTAAGGGTGGCAAGTTAGAGGCAGCCGTGGCCTGGTGGTTAGATCTGAAGGTTGCCGGTTTGATTCCCAGATCCAACAGGTCATGACTGAAGTGCCCTTGAGCAAGGCACCTAACCTCTAGCTGCTCCCCGGGCGCTGTGACTAGGGCTGCCCACCGCGCCGGACACGTGTGCTCACTGCCCCCTAGTGTGTGTTCACTAGTGTGTAAATGTGTGTTTCACTGCACGGATTGGGTTAAATTGCGGAGAATTAATTTCCTAAGTGTGTAAAAAGCACAAGGACTCTAAAATCTAAAAAAAATAAAAAAAAAATTGATAAAAATTGATTACATACATACACTATATGTTTCCCCTAACTTACGTGCACATATAGTATTTGTGTGTTTTTATATACATGTTCAAACCTTTACCCAGTCTTTGTTTAATTTAGTTTTTTTTTTTGAGAGAGATTTTATATAGCAGATATTTTCTTGGCATATTTTGGACCATATGTTAATACCAGTTGAGCATTATTTAAACACTACAGCCTTCCTGAATATTGTTGCTGTCCCTGTCCACTTATGACCACAGTCTACCCAAATTCTGATTGCTACTGTCAGCAGGATAACACACCTTGTCACAAAGAACAAATATTCTAAAATATGTTTCTTGAACATGACACAGTTCACTACACTCAAATGGCCTCCACAGTCACCAGATCTCAATTCAATAGAGCCCCTTTAGGATGTGGTGGACCTGGAGATTCACATCATTGATGCGTAGCTGACAATTCTGCAACATCTGCTTAATATCATAAAGAATTAAGACAATTCAAAAGGCAAACATGGATCCACCCCAGTACTAGCAAGGTGCACCTAATCAAGTGGCCACTTCATTAGGTACAGACACGTTGTATCCATTTGATCATATAGGTGCACTTTGTGGTTCTACAATTACAGACTGTAGTCCATCTGTTACTCTGTTTCATTTTTTAGCCTCCTTTCACCCTGTTCTTTAAAGGTCCACTTCAGTGTTTGGATAGTTTTGGTTGGGGCACTACTTTCACTCCAGTGGTGACACTGAGGTGTTTAAAAATATCAGAAGCTCTCCTGTGCCTGATTCACTTCTATCAGTAGAAGAAACACTAACATAAAACCACAGTGTCAAAGTAAATGCCATTCAGAGAATGATCCACCGGCCAAATAATACCTGCTCTGTGGGGGTCCTGACCATTGAAGAACAGGAAAGAAGCAGGCTTTGTCTGTATACAGTACATGTGCATCTCAAAGATTTATATCATTGAAAAGTTATTTATTTCAGTAATTCAGTTCAGTACAGAGTGTGTATTTGAAGCTTTTATTTCTTTTAATGTTGATGATTATGGACTACAGCCAATGAAAAGTTATTAAGAATATTAGAATATTATATAAGACCAGGTCAAAAATGTAAAAAAATTTATACATAAATGTTGTTCTGTTGAAAAGTATGTACAGTGTATGCACTCAATGCTTGGTTGGGGCTCCTTTACATACTTTACAAAAAGTTTAATTTCTGTGAGAGTTCTTGTGTGTATATGAAATATTTTAGTTTCAGATGGCTCAGTCAGGTTTTATAACCTTATGTGCACTAAATATCATTTGATTCCTCTCCAGCCTTTTCCTCATTGTATTGGTCATTTCTGACTTAATGGCACTGGTAAGTTCAACAGGAATTCAGAATTATGTTCTGTTTTGAATCAAAACCTTCAATGATCAATTCTTTTTCATATTCTTAGCACTTCTTTTTCTTGGTAAAAGACTATGGAAGCTGGCTTGACATTGGTACAAGGTAAGTGAGATGCATTTAGATGATTTCCTTCTTTGTGGATTATGTAAGTTTTGTATTTAATTCCTTAAAATTTATTGGTATTTTGGGGTTTTTCCATGCATTTTTTTCCAGCATTAGTCACTACGTCATTGTCATGTCTATGACAATCTTCCTGATGCTCCTGAGTGTCATGACACACATCCTGACATCCAGACGCTTTCTGATTGGAGGAAAAATGAAGATTCACTTTAAGTGACGACCACCAGTTGTGCAGTACCATTATGAAACAGGAACCAAACACAGTGATGTGATAAAAGTGCAGTGAATAGGCAGTATATTCTTGGTCACTTTACTTACATTTTTGTGTTTTTATTAGAAAATAAAATTTGAAACTTGGGATATTTCTGCGCATCAAGAATAGTGTTCATGTTGTTTTGGGTGCAGTGTAGTAAAGACTCATTACTACAGACAGCAGCAGTTGTGTGCATGTGTGTCTGCACATTATGCAAATTTTTAGTTTGCAAACACATGGATCAATAGCTATTCAACACGTATAGAACATATTTTCAGTACTGTAGGTTCTGTAGAACCATGCCTAGATCTACAATGTGAGGTTTAACAATTGGCAGATCTATAAATTGTGTGTTGATTCTGTTTGCATAGTCCATGTCATCACTATGCCAAAGGCTAAGAAAGCAGTGGCAATTTTTAATTCTATTTTTTAGGGGGAGGATTTGTTTTATGTAAAATTTTCATTGCAGGAGAATACGGGAAATACTTGAATCCTTTGTTTTAAATGAATGTGTCACATTGCTCTGAATTGAAGACATATTACTTAAATTACTGAAACACTTCATTGTAGGGTACTGTTCAGGCTAAATAACACCTACATATGCTCATCACTGAATAAACCTACTTAATTGTTTATGTTTAAATGCCATCAAGTTACGTTTGATCAAAATTTTGCAAATGCAGTCTTTTTACACAGATGATGTCTATTGGAAAGTCTTTATAAGTGCCCATTTTTGTCTGTGAAGTTTATGTAGGTGTCATGTATCCTTATGAACAGCACCTCACCATAAAATGTTGCCTGTTACTTCAACTGATGCCATTTTCATTTGGTTTGAATTTATCATTTCAGATGTTTTGATGATTTTTTTCAGGACTGTATTTCATTGTCTGTGAGATATTTAATTTCCATTGGACAGCATAACATTCATACAAGAGAATTTTGTGATTTATTTGCATATATTAATTTTTTTAACCTCAAGCTTGCTCTCAGTTGGGATTTCTTTGTTTTAATACTGTATATCCAATATATGCCTCGTCTTTATATGTTGGCAGAAAGGTTCATCAGCTTATTGGGACGACAGTATGATACCTTACATGTTCACTTAATTTGAATTCCATTAATATCTCTGACCCAACCACATCCTTCCTCTCATTGTCACTGCTTCTCTGGGGCTAAATAAACTTGTCACGGTGCATGTGGCATGTGTTTTCAGTTACAAATTGTCACTTGATTTAAGACTACTACACAGAAAAATATGTATAAACCCACAGGTACATTATTAAAGTGCTGCTTTGGCGATATTGCATCATATTTCAAGTATCTTCCAATCAAAAAGTATCTTCCAATTTTATTTTTTTAAATAAATAGTGAAATACATTTATGAATATATATAAAAAAATGAAATATAATGAAACAGTGATATTTCACACACACATACAATGATAAGAGATTACAAAGTACAAATACAAAAAATCTCATCAAGAAAAGATAAAAAAACATACATGCATGCCACAATTACAACCTCAATTCCAAAAAAGTTGGAATGCTGGGTAAAGTGTAAATAAGAAAAAAATTCAATGATTTGCTAATCTCATAGACCCATATTTTATTCTCAGTAGAACCTAACATGTTGAAAGTGATTTTACCATTTCATGAAAAAATATCAACTCAATTAGAACTTTAGAAAAAAGTTAGGACTGGGATATTGTATAGCATCTCAACAACAGTCTGTAAACATCTGGGAATTGACAAGAGCAGTTGCTAGAGTTTTGGGAGATGTGTGGTTTAGCATTGTCTTGCACCGCCTTGCCTGAAAGACACATTGTCTGGATGGGAGCATATGTTGTTCTAAAACCTCTATATATTGTTCAGTATTCATAGTGCCTTTACAGGTGTGTAAGCCATTGACACTATACACCCTAATACAACTTCATACCATGCAGGCTTTTGAGCTGTGTGCTGATAACAAGCTGGATGGTCCATCTCTTCTTGAGTCTACAGGACACAGTCACCCATGCTTTCTAAACAAAATTTCAAATTACGATTCATCTGACCACAGAACAGTGAATTTTGACTTTAAATGAGCTTTGGCTCAGAGAAGATGGTGGCATTTCTGGATTGTGGTGATATATGGCTTCCTCTTTGCTTGATACATCTTTAACTTGCATTTGTGAATGGGGTTCACAGACAATGATTTTTGGAGTACCTAAGCCCATGCAGTGAGTTTTAAATGCAGTGCTGTCTATGTTCCGGAACATCAAGTGGTGGCCATCAAGTTCTAAATAAGTGAATACTTTTCGTGAAATTATAAAATGCCTCACTTTCAACATCTGATATGTGTTCTATTGTGAATAAAATATTGCTCTATCAAATTCGCAAATACCGTAATTGCATTTTGTTTTTATTTATATTTACTTATAGTTTACACCACGTTCCAACTTTTTTTTTATCAACATTTTACTTTTTAATGTCATCAGTGTTTTGAAAATTTCAACCAATAATTAATGACCTTGTTATACACAGTATATGAGGTGACACGAAGGTCAGTCTCCCTTACTCATTCTTCAATATGGGGGAAAAAAACATACAATTCAATCAAGGGAAAAGTGTGTTGGTCTTCATAAGTCACAGAATGGCTATAAAAATATCTGCTTGTCTGAAAACATAAATATCATAGTCAAATATCTAGTTAAGGCAAGCATGAAAAAGATCCAGTTTATTATTATTTATTTTGGCCCCATGCATAGTAAACAGGATATTAAGCAAGGCAAGGATAATTGTTAGAAAGCTATAGAAAAATTATCATCATTGAGTCTCCAAAACTACACTCAGATTCCACCTTCATACCAATTGATAATTTTGGAGGAAAGAAAGAACAAAAATGCCTTTCCTAACATGTAACAAACGTAAGCACCTGGAGTTTGCTAAAAGCTACTAAGAAACTGTTTTGTTGCAAGATGAAACATAAACTGAGCTCTTAAGAAACAAACACTCAAGGTGTGTTCCATCCATCCATCCATCCATCCAAAAAAAAAATAATGGAAAAGAACACTGTTAAACAAGAGTTAAAGTTGGAGGGCTATTTTTCCTGCAAACCTCATTAGGGTTGATGGCATTATGATAGCATGAAACAAGGGGACATTTTAAATCCAAAATCTGCCCACATCTGCCAAGAATTAAACATGGGTCGTCACTTGATCTTCTAGTATGACAATGATCCAAACATGTCCAGTTCAGCACAAAAATGATCAAGCTTCTGCCATGGCCATCTCAGTTCCCTCATTTAAACTCTATAGAAAACCTGTGGAGTGAGCTAAGCAGAAGTGTTCACAAACCCAATAGAACATCTTTGGGGCATCCTCAAGCGGAAGGTGGAGGAGCACAAAGTCTCGAATATCCGCCAGCTCACTGATGTTGTCATGGAGGAGTGGAAAAGCAATCCATTGGCAACCTGTGAAGCTCTGGTAAACTCCATGCCCAGGAGAGTTAAGGCAGTTCTGGAAAATAATGGTGGCCACACAAAATATTGACACTTCAGGAACTTTCACTAAGGGGTGTACTCACTTTTGTTGCCAGTGGTTTAGACATTAATTGCTGTATATTTATTTATTTTGAGGAAAAAATAAATGTACAGTTATATAAGAGGCATACAGACTACTTTTCATTGTGTCAAAGTGTCATTTTGTCAGTGTTGTCCCATGAAAAGGTATACTTAAATATCTGCAGAAATGTGAGAGGTGTACTCACTTTTGTGATACGCTGTATATATAATTAAAAAAAAGGTGAATTTCTTATAACCATTTTTACCAGCAATGCCAATAATTGTGGAGGGTACTACAGGTGCTGGTCATAAAAGTAGAATATCATTAAAAAGTTGATTTATTTCACACTGTAAAAAATTTCTGTTGACTTAACTTAGTCAAGTCATCTTTTTGCTTTGACTCAGTTAAGTTGTAAAGACTTGGCATGTTAAGTTGATATAACTTAAACTTGACTAAGTTAAGTTGAGTCAACAAAATGTCATGTCTTTACAACTTAACTGAGTCAAAGCAAAAAGATGACTTGACTAAGTTAAGTTGAGTCAACAGAAATTTTTTACAGTGCAGTAATTCCATTCAAAAAGTGAAATGTGTATATTATATTAATTTGTTACACACAGACTGATATATTCTGGGATTTTCATTGTCAGTTATAATAATCAAAATAAAAAAAATAAACATTTGAAATATATCAGTCTGTGTGTAATGAATGAATATAATACACGTTACGTATATACGTATAACATAAGTTTCACTTTTTGAATGGAATTACTGAAATAAACTTTTTCATGATATTCTAATTTTATGACTAGCACTTGTATAATTTACATTTATGCCAAACATTGCTAACAAACACTAGAAAGCAATGGTCACCTAAATAGTCCAGTCATTTCCACCACCAATACGTATCTCAAACACCTTAAAACACTTGGTTACATTTTTTTGTATGATTTACTGTCAATTACAAAAATATTAAGCTTTGTAATATTAATATTAAATCATCATCGTCAGTAGGGCTTGTAGAAGACTGACCTTGGATCTGATTCCTCCATATTCATGCACTTAATACTTTACTGTGAAATGTACAGTAACTAACTGGCAGCAATTAGCTGGTAAGTTGCTTTAATACATTCCACAGTATGTGTACTGGAAATGTAATCACAGTACTATTTACTACAGTAATATTCACAATAGTGTAACTGCCATCACAATAATAATGTGCTATATATTTTTTAATCACAGCAACAGGCATTACAGCATTAATTTTAATTACTGTAGAGCAATACAATAATTACAGTAAAATGAAGACACTCAAACCAATCATTTATCTTATCCTCGCATGTATTTAAGTAACATTAATTCACAGAAAAATATTACATAAATTTTAAGAATATAAAAAGTGCAAGTAAATGGTTGAGTGTAGAGTGGAAATGTATAAAAACACAAATGAAATATGAACCAAAATGTTTTATTTTCCCCGGACTGAAGTATTTTTCAGTGCAGTAGAAGAATAAACAGAAAATGTTACTAGTCGCCTTTCCATTGCAGTTTTGCGCAAAACTTTATCGACATTCTGTTTTGTCGAAAAAAAAACAATTCGACAAAACAAGTTTCGCAATTGCGGTGTTTCCATTAAATGCGAAATACTATTAAAATCACATGTGAATATGTTTGTTCTGCGATAAGTCATTACAAACATGGCGGCAGTGGATGTAAACAATGATCTATATTATAATATAGATCATTGGATGTAAACACATACTTCAGCTTTGTACATACTTCTACCACGCACTAGCGCCCATCAGCCAACAGAGGAGACGGCGACTTATCAAGGCTTTGGAGTGACAAGCCCCTAATACTTGGGAGCGGCTTTTTGGGAAACTGTAGTCGATTATTTTACAGAAGAGCTGTGGATTCAACATTTTAGAATGACACACTCAACTTTTAATGAACTTTGTGATGCTG
>BRDA01000365.1:114505-127443 GCA_036984385.1 Crenuchus spilurus | reverse complement strand
TAAAATATTAGATGTTGGCACCTCCACATCATTGCATTCAGTTTTTATTCACAATTTGTTTAGTGTCCCAACTTTTTTTGGAATCCGGTTTGTATAAAGAGACCAGCTACAACATTAAAACCACTTCCTTGTATCTACACTCATTGTCCATTTTAGTTCCACTGACAATATAGGTGCACTTTGTAGTTCTACAAAAGGGGTGGATCATTCTCAGCACTGCAGAGACAGGAACATGGCGGTGGTGTGTTAGTGTGTGTTGCACTTGAGTATGAGTGCACTTCAGTATGAGTGGATCAGACATTCAGTATATACCCAAATAATATTTGATCTGTGGTCCTGTGGGGGTCCTGATTATTGAAGAACAGGTTGAACAGTATACAGAGTTTACAGAGAAACAGATGGACTACAGTTTGTAATTATAGCTACAAAGTGAGCCTCATTTTGTTAGAGAAGCTAAAATGGACAATGTGTGTACAGTAGATACTATGAACTATGTGTACTTAATAAAGTGGCCAGTGAGTGTATATATGTATATTTTCACATATTACATTCCATCTAGCCTCTTTTAACTCTGTTCTTCAATGGTCAGGACCCCCACAGGGTAGTGGATCATTCTCAGCAGTGCAGTGACACTGATGTGGTGGTGGTGTGTTAGTGTATGATGAGCTGATACAAGTGGATCAGGTTTTAAACACATGAGTACTATACAAATATTCAGCCAAGAGTGTCCTGTTATTGTATACTAATAATAAAACAGGTTCAAATGAAAAGTTATTTGAAACTTTTGAATGCTTATATACATTTAACCATAAAGCAGAGTTAAAGAGAGGTTCACACAATAAAATATGTGTTGGATATTGGAATGTTAACTGTATAAAACAGACAGTAAAGTCATGTTAACTGGTCCTTACTAGTTTTTGTTAACTTTTGGGATAACATTGCAGTATATGTTTGCTTTAAATGTCTGAGCTTGACAATTTCCCAGCTCCAGTATGCAAATCAAACCCCCTATAAAATCTGACATATGAAAATGTTGATTTTTTGTTTGTTTAAAGCTTTATTTGATTTTTGTTGGACATCTAGTTTGGCCTATAAAGAGTGCAGTAGAGAGCAATGTTAAAAAGCAAGAGATACTTCTGCCACCTAGTGTTAGAAAACACTGCAATTTAAGCTGCACATACAGTATAATACAATATATGGACAGAAGTATAGGGACACCTGCTCATTCATTGTTTCTTCTGAAATCAGGGATTCTAAAGAGCTTATCCTGCTTTTGTTGGAGTAACTGTCTCTACAGTCCATGGATAATTTTCTACTGGATTTTGCAGCATTGCTGTGAGGACTTGCTTGCATTCAGCTTGCGTTCAGTGTCAGTACACTCTTAAAAATATTCAGCATTCTTTAGTTCTTTATATAGAACGATGAATATTCAAAGAACTCTTCTTGTTGATAAAAGGTTCTTTGCATGGTGAAATGGTTCTTCAGATTGAAGAGGAAAGTGATTCAATATAGCCCCTGATAGGGTTCTGCTGTAATTATGATGTCAAGTTTGTAATAATAGAGGAACCCTTTTTGGTGATATATAGAATCATTTACAGCACTTTAATCATCAATTTGAAGAACCTTTTTATCATGTAAATAACCCTTTGGGGTTTTGAGTGTTCATGGTTCTATATGGAACCATTATCTTTACTAAAGAACCCTTGAAGAACAATCTCTTTTAAGAGTGTAGGTCAGGATCACAACACCACCTCATCCCCGACTCACCCCAAAAGTTCTGGTTGGAGTAGAGAACACAGCTCCACAGCTAAATACTGGGAGACTTTATACCCCTCTAGCACCCCTGGCATTAGACATGGTACCAATAGGTTCATGTTTAGTACAATTCTATTGGCAATACTTTTCTACAGGGACTAGACAAGTTGTGTGTGTGTGTATTTGTACATCTGTGTCATCAATGGGTACAAGCTGAATTCATTAGAAGGGGTGTCCACAAACATTTAGAGAGTGTATTTTGCATACAAATATATTTCTAGACTCCATCCTGTTTGTTCTAGATGTTTTCCAGGAAGCTGTATTTATAAATATAATGAGCAGTGAATATGTACAATTCTGATGAAGACAGTGCATTTCAGTAAAATAACCAGCACAGAAAATGTTCTACTCTGACACTTAAATACAAAACAGCAATCTTGCCTTTAGAATGAGGGTGAGTCAAAAATGATCTGAACTCTGGCTGTAGAATGTATTTTAATCTGTTTTCAGAAAAAAACAAATACATTATTTTCACCGAAATCTCTGGCAACAAGCTTTCATATTCTCTCATTAAAACATGATTTAGTTTGAGCTGTGAGCCACTAATGCACCACTGTCTTCACCTCAACAGACATGAATCCCCATCCTATTATGGCTTCTTTCAGGTGAACAAACAGGTGATAGTCAGAAGGGACAAGATCAGGAATATACAGATGTTTTAACACCACAGAACCAGATTCTTGGAGAGTGTTGACTTTCCCTTTGGTCCATATATTGTTGCAGGTGTCCAAACGTATCTGTTTGGCTGTTCTGAGTTGTTTCAGTTCTCATCTCACTAAAACCATTCCAAACCCAAAAGCCAGGGCTGATTTGTAAATGATTTACCACAAAATCCACTGTCGCTTGTCCATCGAACAGAATGAGTTCATGTGCAGTGTTGTCATTAGTCTTGGACAGTAGGGCGCCTAAGTGAACTTCCACTTTTTTCACAACAAAACACTTTCTCCACACTGAGCACATAGTCTCTGATAAATATTGGTGCCAGAAACATCCTCAGACTATAAAAACCAATCACAGAATGCTGCTCTTTTTCATGCAAATCATAAGTGTGACAGCCATTTTTGTTGCACTGCAGTCATAAATAAAGTGATGTAGCACGTTATGGAGTAGCGACCTTATACAGATAGTGTTGGTAAGACACTGCGTCTTAATAAAACTAAGTGTAGATCATGTTGACTCACCCTCATAAAAAACACTCTGTAGGAAAGTAAAAGCTCATAATATATTTTTACACAATGTTCTCTAACATATACAACATGGGGGGAAAATCAACATCAAACTAAGACCAGACAGCTCATGCACAACATATTCTTAAATATCAAAGTGCCAAATTTCAAAATGAAAAAAAAACATTTTTGGTTTCATAAACAACCTTGCAGTAGAGGTTCTTCTCTTCTCTAAAGACGTAGAGGTTCTTTTGCAAAGTTGTTTATGAATTATTTTTGAAAATGAAATGTGTGTCATAAAGTTTAAAGAACTTTCAAATAATAAAATACATTGGTCAATTTGAAAAGAACCCATAGATGTTTGTGAACCTACTTCAAACATTTAAAATATTATTGACACTCATTTTCTATAACAAAAGTACTTTTCTTTGACATTGCTCAAAAGTCATTTATGTTATACACTCACTGGCCACTTCATTATGTACACTTTCCTTGTATCTACACTCATTGTCCATTTTAGCTCCACTGACCACTGTGTAGTTCTACAATTACAGACTTTAATAGTCATTCCCCTGTTCTTCAATGATCATGACCACCACAGATTCTGTCATTCTCAGCACTGCATTGACACAATTGTGGTGGGTGGTGTGTTAGTGTGTGTTGTGCTATGAGTTCAGACACAGACATCAGACACAGACACAAAATAATACCTGCTCTGTGGTGGTCCTGTGGGGGTCCTGACCATTGAAGAACAGAGTGAACAAGGAAAACAGAGAAACAGATGGACTACAGTCTGTAATTGTAAAACTACAATGTACACCTATATGATGAGTGGAGCTAAAATAGACAATGAGTGTAGATACAAGATATGTGTATGTGAAATGGCCAGTGAGTGTATATATAGTGGTGCTTGAAGGTCTTTAGAATGTTCTATGTTTCTGCATAAAATTGATTTAAAACATTATATTATCACATAAGTCCTAAAAGTAAAAATACATTAAAAAAATAAATAAAACAAGGCACCCACTCCCACCTAATTGTCATTCCACTGATTGACAACAGCTGACTCAAATTTCATCTTCAAATGATATGCTAGTCCTAAGGGTTCACATGCTTTTGCCACTCACAGACTCTTCATTTTCCTCAATAAATTCATGACTAAGTTGAATATTTTTGTCTCATTTGTTTGATTTGGTTCTCTTCACCAACTTCTATGACTTTTATGACAGTCTGATGAAGTTTTAGGTCAAATTTATGATGAAATAAAGACATTTCTAAATGATTCACAAACGTTCAAGCACCACTACATATCTTATATAAAATATTTATACATAAGATGTTGTGACTGTGTGTTTTGATCTTTTCAGACAGCAGCCTGAGCTGTTAGAACATCATGATATCTTTAGGAGCGTCCTCGGTCGGTTTCTCCTGCTCCCTGCGTTGGGTATAAGCCGCATGCACATACAGATATACCAGCAGGATGGCAAGTAGGTTGAGAGCAATATAGGGCAGTAAAAGGTAAAAGCCAATCAGGAACTGCACATTTTCATCCTTTATGCTTGTTTGTGGTGTCAGTAGAACAATTTTCTCTCCTATTTTTATGAGAAATATGTTTATCAAGTACAGCACCAGTGCCAGGAATGTCAACGATGCTGCAATAAAAGCAAAAGAGTAAGAAAAACACAGTTATGCCTTGCATAGTCATGCACATATCATTGTTGCTCATAGATAATCAAGTATGTCAATTTTAGATTTGCATGATTGCATGATGATCTGACCAAACAGAAATACTTCAAAATTGCATGGAATATTTTTTTTTTACATTGTTTTACTTTGAGAAACTGCTTTTACTGTTGATATTGGTTTATACACGTATAGTACTGTGTATCTGTACATATGATTAAAACCCATTTCTCCTGAAAATAAGTCTCCTTTCACATGTAAATAACTCCATATATCTTTAGAATAAATACAAAAAATGTATGAAGGTCTAGTTTTGATAAATCTGATATCATATCTAAACTTTTTTTTCTGCATGTGACATCAAAAAATCAAATATTGCGAAAAAGTTAATTGTTGTTTATAATCAATTTCAAAAGGTAAACAAACACTTCAATTACACTTAATGTGACAAATTTCAGGACTTTTTCTGTTTTAATGTCGATCAGTATGAACTATAGTTCAGAAACATAAAAAATCTAGACTCTGAACTTATTAGAATATTTTATTTGAAGTTTAAAAAGATTTTATATGTATGTATAATTAATATGTACTGAATATAAAATATGTGACACATTATCTTATAAATTATAAACCCAAATTAACTTTTGATTTTCTGATTTTTGAAGTACTAGTGTGTATAGATTTACCACTACTGTAAAAACAAGTGTCTTTCCATTCTTGTTGTATTTACTTCTATGTGTATATGTCTCATTTCTCACCACTTAATCCACTGCAGGTAAACACTCCAGTAGGGCCCATGTAGGTTTCATAAGGATTACTGAAGGTGTTGTAGAGAGTGATCAAGATACTGCCTGCAGAGCCCACCAGTGATAACACCAGCAAACCAACTACCAGACCATGCAGAACAATTGCAGCACCACCTACCTGCTCCAACTTTTCAAAAACTGAGAGGAGAGATAATATTCATTAATAATATATCAGTTAAAATAATTATTACATTTGTTCGTTTGTATTCATAATTTAATTCAAAAAAGTAAACTGTCCTATACATTATATTCATTACATGTAAAGTGACATTTCTTTTCTCCATCTATTTGATTGCTTAATCCTGGTCAGGGCTGTGATAAGTCCTCATACCCCTTCATTGGGCACTGTTCAGGGCATTCAACTCTTTTAGCTATAGTCAGGGCAATATGATTTAGAGACACCATAGTCAGGACAGGAGAATTTAGAATAACCATAGTCAGGACAGGACAATTTAGAGTAACCATAGTCAAGACAGGACAATTTAGAGAAACCATAGTCAAGATACAACAATTTAGAGTAGCATAGTCAGGACAGGACGATTTGGAGTAACTATATTCAGGACATGACAATTTAGAGTAACCATAGTCAATATACGACAATTTAGAGTAACCATAGTCAGGACAGAACGATTTAGAGTAACCATAGTCAGGACATGGCAATTTAGAGTAACCATAGTCAGGACAGGACAATTTAGAGTAACCATAGTAAGGACAGGACAATTTAGAGTAACCATAGTCAGGACAGGACAATTTAGAGTAACAATTAATAGGACAGGGCAATTTATGAGTAACCATAGTCAGGACAGGGCAGTTTAGAGAAACCATAGTCAAGATACAACAATTTAGAGTAACCATAGTCAGGACAGGACAATTTAGAGTAACCATAGTCAGGACAGGACAATTTAGAGTAACCATAGTCAGGACAGGACGATTTAGAGTAACCATAGTCAGGACATGACAATTTAGAGTAACCATAGTCAGGACAGGACAATTTAGAGTAACAATTAATAGGACAGGGCAATTTAGAGTAACCATAGTCAGGACATGACAATTTAGAGTAACCATAGTCAGGACAGGGCAGTTTAGAGAAACCATAGTCAAGATACGACAATTTAGAGTAACCATAGTCAGGACAGGACAATTTAGATTAACCATAGTCAGGACATGACAGTTTAGAGTAACCATAGTCAGGACAGGGCAGTTTAGAGTAACCATCATTAGGACAGGGCATTTTAGAGTAACCATAGTCAAGACAAGGCAATTTAGAATAACCATAGTCAGGACAGGATGATTTAGAGTAACCATAGTCAGGACATGACAATTTAGAGTAACCATAGTCAATATACGATAATTTAGAGTAACCATAGTCAGGACAGGACGATTTAGAGTAACCATAGTCAGGACATGACAATTTAGAGTAACCATAGTCAGGACAGGACAATTTAGAGTAACCATAGTCAGGACAGGACAATTTAGAGTAGCCATAGTGAGGACAGGGCAGTTTAGAGAAACCATAGTCAAGATACAACAATATAGAGTAACCATAGTCAGGACAGGACAATTTAGAGTAACCATAGTCAGGACAGGGCAATTTAGAGTAGCCATAGTCAGGACATGACAATTTAGAGTAACCATAGTCAGGACAGGGCAGTTTAGAGAAACCATAGTCAAGATACGACAATATAGAGTAACCATAGTCAGGACAGGACAATTTAGAGTAACCATAGTCAGGACAGGATAATTTAGAGTAACCATAGTCAGGACATGACAATTTAGAGTAACCATAGTCAGGACAGGATAATTTAAAGGAGTCATTGTCAGGACAGGACAATTTAAAGTAACCATAGTCAGGACAGGGCAATTTGCTATAACCATAGTCAGGACAGGACAATTTAGTATAACCATAGTCAGAAAATGGCATTTTGGATTAAAAAGGCTTAAAATATGTCACTTTATGAGTAATGAATATAAAATATATGACAATTTCCCTTTTTGAATTCAATTATGAACATTTTCAGAATATTTACATTTTTGGAGATGCAATAGTACAAAGATCAATAGCTTACCTGTGACAACATCTCTGGAGTTAAACCTGGGACAAAACACCTTGTCTTCAGTGCCATTGAACAGGCCCATCTGGATAGTAGATGAGCCATTGAATGTGTCGGCACCTGAAGGGCCACAAGTCATGGAGGACTGTGCCCAGTCAGTAGACATCCCATAGCCCAGAATAGCCACACCACCTGCATGTAAGAAGGCGCTGGACAGAAAGTACATGATCTTCTTAGTGGACGGCATGTTTCTTAGCTATTCCTAGATACACACGTATGTTTCTTCTTTGTCCAGATATCTCTGGATGTTTCTCTGACTGGACAAAAGGGAAAAGAAGATTGAGGTTCCCAGCACTCATAAGAGCAAATGACTGATCTGGGTGGAGATGAGACAGGGGTGATAAAGAATGGTCATGGATGCTGGTTTATTTTACTGGTCTGACATCTGTTTAGCAGCTCTTTCAAAGTGAGTTAAATCAGGACTTGCTGTCATGGAAGCTGATCCTATATCAGTGTTTAAAGATGCTCCCCCACCCCAAGTCAGAAGTGCAATAAAGTCATCAGACCTTTGCTCAGGGAGTAATAACAGTTGTCATGGCATTTATTGCACAATTAAAAACCCCATAAAGCAGAATGACGTGGGGTTTGTTTGAGAGATGCTTCTTCATTAGCACATGGGTGTTAATTTTTTTTGGCAGATTGGACTTTGATAGCTTTTATAGTTACTCTAATTGTATCTCCAACAATTGGAGTATCATGAAAAAAATCATTTGTGTTCATAATTTAATTCAAAAAGCTTATATTAATTACATGTAAAGTAACACATTTCAAGCATTGTTTTAATACTGATACTGTTTAAATAATAATTAGCTTAAACAAAATTTAAGTAAATTCAAATAATCTGAGATTCTGGATTTCTGATTATAAGCCAAACTGATCAACATTAAAACAAGAACAGGCTTGAGACGTCACTTGAAATGTGCTATTAAATGAGCCCCATTTATTCAGTGACTTGATGGGTTTACATTCAGTGCCCAGATTTAAGAAGACAGCAGAAATAATATCTTTTAAATATTTAAAATAAAAAACAACAGCTTTAATCATATGGGCTATTTTTAGAGGCAGTGGTCCAGAGCTGCCTCTCCTGGTCCAAAGTCCCCCTGTAGTGTAATGTCATTAAGTTATAAATCCCCATGGAGATGAAAGTCACATGTGGCTGCAGGTGTGTGTGTGTGTGTACCCTGACCAGAGATTAACAGATTAGAAAGTGTGTGTGTGGTGTTGGATATGCTAAAATTCTTTTCTCCTCAATTAAACTGATTGTACAACAGTTTAACCTCTGAAGACATATGATGTTGCTGGAGGTACAGTATTTTGTGATAAAGAATGTGACCAGTGCTCATGACCAGTAGGTGGTGACATTACTGCTTTTATGTATTTGACTACAGTGAGTAGAAAACAAGCTTCTGCAAACTTTTGTTGATATTATACTAAGGAATTTTTCACAATGGTGAGATGATGATGATGATGATGATGATGTGATGTGATATGATGTGATGTGATGTGATGATGATTATGATGATGGTGATGGTGATAATGATGATAATGAACAAAAGGATAACCTAAGACAGAACACTGTGAGCATACTTTTAATTTAACTTATGATGATGATAATGATGATCATGTTGATGATGATGATGATGATGATGAACAAGAGGATAACCTGGGATAGAACACTGTGAGCATACTTTTTATTGAACTATTTATGATGATGATAATGATTACAAAGAAGAGCTAAACCTGGGACAGAATTCTTTGACCATACTTCCTCTTTTTGTCAGGTCAAAAATTCCAGGGGTATGGTAGGTCGGTTGGGACACAAACATGACCACATGTCCATGAAAATGTACACATGAACATTATTTAACCAGACTTTATGAGGCTCCATTTTATAAGCAAGACCTTGATCTTCTGGTAAGAATCATGTCTTTTATATAAATCATTATGTAATTGTTCTATAGCTAACCGTTTAAAAGTTAAACCTACTGCTATTAACTTGTTCATGCCCAACAACTAAGTTTAGTATAAGGACAAATTCTTCAGTCTAAATTGGTAAAAGTATTCTGTTTGAATTAATATTTAACTTCATTGAAAATATTAGGAATAAAACTAAACACATAGCCTTATCTTTCAACTCCACACACATTTCTAAGTCATAGCCATGCCTTGTCTATCTTGTTCCCACACATTATTTAGTTGCTGACACGCCAGCTTTCTCTTTGACATGCATTAGTAAGTTGTGGCCAGACTTTATCTTTCCTGTTCCCATGCATTACTCAGTTGTGAGCATGCTTCCACTATCTCATTCTCATGCATTCCTGAGGTGTGGCCATTCCTTAATTATCTTGTTCCCATCCATTACTAAGTTGTGGCCACTTCTTACTTTCTCTTTCCATGCATTACTAAGTTGTGGCCACACCTTAATTAGCTCATTCTCATGCATTACTAAGCCATGGTCATGCCTTAACTATCTTGTTCCCATGCATTTCTTATAAGTTATAGCAATGCTTTGTCTATCTCATTCCCATGCATTATTGTGTTGTGGACACACCTTAATTTCTTGTTCCCATGCATTACAAAGTTGTAGGTATGCCTTAACTAGTTCATTATCATACCTTATTAATTTGTGGCCATGCCTAACTATATTGTTCCTATGCCTTCACTATATTGTTCCCTTGCATTTTTGAGTCATAGCCATGCCTTGTCTATCTCATTCCCACACCTTAACTATTTCATTCCCACGCATTATTTTTATTTACACGTTATGCCACTTTAGGATTCTGCACATGTGCTTTGATCAGTTTAGCCTAAAGGAAACATTTTGGACATAAATGGGCTGATCTGTGTTTCCCTCACGCCTGTTGTTCCCTGGTCGCTCTCCAGGGGGCTCCCTCTCCCCGCGGAGGAAAACCCCAGAGAAAAGAGGGAATCGCTGACATAGGAGAGAATTTGTGGACGCCTCCCCTCTCAGTGAAAACGAGAGAAAATCCGCCTCTTTCTGTGCAGGAGCTCAGCTCAGGCTCGGCTCAGTCCCGCCCAGGCTCTGCCCTTCACAGTCAGCGTGGACTGCGCTTCGGTGAGGTCTGCATGGTGCTCTCAGAGAGGACTGCGCAAGGTGTGGGAGCGCCAGTACACAGGTGAGTAATTCAGCCTTAGAAGCACTACTGTACAACAGGCTGTGAGCTTACAGCCCCTCACTGCTGCAGTGGGTCTGTTCACATGTGCTTGTGAAGCTTGTGGATGGCTGTTGGAGGAGGAGTGCTTGTTTATTTCAGCCAGGGGTGTTTTCACTGCCTGGATTGGGTGAATGAAGTGTGTGGGCTACACAGGCTGCTCTGTGCATGCTTGTGGAGGATAGGAATGGCATGCAGTGCTGGAGAGTGGAGGTGGATTTGACAGCAGTCTGTAGTTAGGGCTACAGAGCACTGATGGCAGAGACCACTTGGAATTTTGGACACTGGCACTTTATCACTTTTATTTTTTGTTGGGGATTTCATACAAAAAGATCAAGTCTTAGCAGCTTTTAAACTGACAGTACACGAGTGCTGCTCTGCTGTGGTGTTTGGTGACTCTGTTGGGCTAAACAGTGTTCAAATGCATCAAATCAAATGTCATTGATGTTCCTAATTAAATTCAAAACAGTGATTTTATTTGTATTACATAGGTAACATATTTCAAGCTTTTTTAGTTTTAATGTTGGCTTACGGCTAATGAAAATCAGAAATCTCACATTATTTGAGTGAATTACTACTCTAACAATATCAACATTAAAACAAAAAAGATGTAAAATATGTCACTTTACATGTGCTGAATATAAATACTTTATTCAATGGCACCTCTGTACTCGTTTATTTTAACGTTGTAAAGATCAGAGTGAAGATACAGTTAAAGGAAAGTGAATAATACGTTAAGGATAAACAATAATAAAATAATATAATAAATTTAAAGCAACATGTGCATGTGCAGAGCATAATAAAAAGAGTTTTTTTTAAGTAAAAACTTTAAAATTTAAATTATAAGCAATGTATTGTACTCTATTGTAGTTGTTGTAGTTTATTGTAGTGTGATTTGTGGTAAAGACATATTACGTTTATTTGGTAACATCACAATATTAACTCATTTGCATAATATAAGGAGTAATATAATATCACAGAAGTCATTGAAAATCTCAGACAAGACAATATAATCAAATTAAATTACTTTCTCCATATTAAATGTACAATATGTTTGTAATATTTGGAAACGGGTGATTTTCTTTTCTTTTCTTGTGAAAACATGACTTAATTAGTTTAAATACTTCAAACCCTGTGCCATTGCAGGCTGAGTTGTGCCGGACATTATGGCAGTAAAATTTTAAAGTGGTACATGGATAATCCTGCTGTTTCTTAGTGCACAATAGTGCTCCGATCTAGACTAAATGTCCCTTTGCTTTGATGTTTGCATAACTTATCAAAGTATATGTTACATTCAGCTCATTCTATCATCACAGCGTCAACATTATAGGAATACTCCAACACTTTCAGTCTAATATGTGTGTATTGTACATTGCTATGGCTAACAAGTATATTCTTGTAAACATCATAAAACATTGGAAAACTTTCAATAACTGTTGCTTCAGTGCACACCCATTGGCTTCTTTCAAGTTCACCTACTTCAAATTGATCACCAAATATGACGTATCTCCAAAAAGGTAACTTTACGTTAGGTGCCCACAACTTTGAACATTTTTATTGGTACACCAGTTGTGTTCCAAGGGCAAATGCTGTGCTCAAAGGATGAAGAAAGAATATGAAAATACTTGCTTCCAATGATAGCACCAATATACAAACACTGGAAAAAACCTCTAAGAAAACTATTCTACTCAAATAAAGCTTTGCCCAAAGCAGAGTCATATGAATATGATTCATGTTAGAAGCATAAATATGAAGCTTTCCTTGTGTAGACTAGACTACATCAGATAGATAGATAGTAGATAGATAGATAGTGAACTTTATTGTCATTCAGACTTTACAACATGAGTGCATAGCTGAACGAGATTGCGTTTCTCCAAACTCCAATGTGCATATTATGTCGAGTGATAAACAGTGTATGTCATAAGATATAAGAGTAAACGTGACAGTACAGACAATAAATATACAGTACAACCAACATACAGAACACAAAAACGGTACAACAAATAGACGTGTAACCTCAAACCTCTTTGCGTTAGAGCAAGTCGATACGTGAGTACAACATTTCAGACTTACTGTTATTTCAAGTGATAGATAGATAGATGATAGATAGATAGACTACATCAGATCAGATGTGTTCCTTTCGAAGTATAAATACGAAGATTGTACTTAGTATAAGTATACTGA
>BRDA01000365.1:68047-114495 GCA_036984385.1 Crenuchus spilurus | reverse complement strand
CAATAACTGTTGCTTCAGTGCACACCCATTGGCTTCTTTCAAGTTCACCTACTTCAAATTGATCACCAAATATGACGTATCTCCAAAAAGGTAACTTTACGTTAGGTGCCCACAACTTTGAACATTTTTATTGGTACACCAGTTGTGTTCCAAGGGCAAATGCTGTGCTCAAAGGATGAAGAAAGAATATGAAAATACTTGCTTCCAATGATAGCACCAATATACAAACACTGGAAAAAACCTCTAAGAAAACTATTCTACTCAAATAAAGCTTTGCCCAAAGCAGAGTCATATGAATATGATTCATGTTAGAAGCATAAATATGAAGCTTTCCTTGTGTAGACTAGACTACATCAGCTCATATATTAGACATGGTTCAGTACACAATTAACTATGACCGAGTCATGAGATGCCCTTAGGATGAAATCTCAACCTACTGTAGGCCCTCAAGCTTTGGTCTCAGTCCAAGTGTGCTTCTTCATGTTGCATGAAGAAATGTATCTATATACTGGGATTACTCTCACTTACTCATTGTTATGAATGAAGATATGGGCACAGCCACTTCATTAGGTACACATACCTTGTATCTACACTCATTGTCCATTTTAGCTCCACTGACCATATAGATGCACTTTGTAGTTCTGCAATTACAGACTGTAGTCTGTCTGTTTCTCTGTATATTGTCCTGTTCTTCAATGGTGGTTCAAACCACTACAGAGCAGGTTTTATTTGGGTGGAGGATCATTCTCAGCACTTCAGTGACACTAACGTGGTGGTATGCCTGTTGAGTGGATCAGACACAGCAAAGCTACTGTAGTTATAGACACACCTACTTGAGGGACTACAGTCTGTAATTGAACCTATTTGGTCAGTGTGGCTAAAATGGACAATGAGTGTAGATACAAGGTTTGCGTACCTAATACAGTGGCAAGTCAGTGTAGATCTGTTCTCCTAAGGAATGGGGGAGTTAGCTGAGAGATGCATGCACATCTTAGGTTAAATACCTACTGAGGAAAAGGTCAGGAACACCATTGGATCGCCTTGCTGAGTTGTTCCTTCTTGATGGTCCAATGGTGTTCCTGACCTTTTCTTCATATCCTAATGAAGCGAAAAACAGTAACAGTGTGTTGCACATCTGTTTCAACATGTACTGTACAATGCATTAAAGACTCTGTATGAAATCTCTTGGCATTGTTCCTTCAGACAGTCAATATGCAACATCAAATGTGGTCTTCTTAAATTTGAGCGAATCATGTGACTCCAGCTCTGCTTTGACGGGGGGATCCAGGGACCCCCGCTGTGCGGCGCGTACTCAGAGGTGCTGCTGCATTTAACATTCTCTTTGAAGCTTGCCTTGTTGTGGGTGGGGAGGAGAACCAGCTAATTGGTTTAAAGGCAGTTTAGGAGGTGAATCTGATTCTTGCACAGACTTTGTTAGATCTCCCTGGGCTAGAACAAAGGATTTGTGCTTTTCTGTCTACAAAGACACAAAAAATGTGTTAAATGCTGGTAGAGTCTGCCTGAACCAGACCTAACATCACCCTCCATGTGTTTAGCTTCAGTATTCCTGCTGTGTTCCTCTCTTCAATAGTAACAATGTCAATGCAATGTTCTACTATGATTACAAGTGTATGTCTGGGATTAAGAAAAATGGAAGCCAGCTGCTCACTTTGTGCATTGGCTGATCAATGTCTCGACACACAAATCAATCAACCTTAACAGTGCTGATAAACCAATTATTCAAGTGCGTCTACATCTGAGTATCTCCTTATGTTCTTATTGACCTCTCTTAAGCAAATCTGTTCAAAGGCATGGAGTTATCAAAGAATATGTAAAAAACTTCTATGTAAAAAAATCACCTTCTCCATCAATATTGCTTTGGATGTTCTTCAATGTTTTGTTATTAAAACATGAGTCAAAGAAACAAGCAAATGCATAAGTTGTTGGGTTTCTATAAGACATGGAACCAGTTATGTTTCTTTAAAGACTCTTAAAAAAAAAATTAAAAGGTACACTTTGGTACAAAATAATATGTTTTGGTATCATATAGAACCCATCGGCCATGATCTCTCTGTGTGGGTAGATGGCGATCTCTTCCCATCAGCAAGGTAACCATGGCTTGGTTCAATCACCAGCCAGGTCATGACTGAAGTGCCCTAAATCAAGGTACCTAACCCCCAAATGCTCCCCGGGCGCTGTGGATAGGGCTTCCCACCGCTTCAGGCACATGTTCTGACAGCCTAGTGTGTTCACTTGTGTTTGTGTTTCACTGCACGGATGTGTTAAATGGTAATAACCTCTGGCTCAGGTGTCTGTTAGCTGATGTATCAGAGTTGGGGATCATGTGCTTCTTTTTGAGCATGTTGGCTGCAACAATGGATCAACAGCAGATGGAAAAAAGGCGGTGGCTGACATCACATGCATTGGCCTGTGCTAGTCTTCACTCTCCTGGAGTCAGACATTGCAAGTAATTGGGAGAGACCTAATGAATGGGTAAATTGATTGACTACCACCACTATTGGGGGGAAAGTAGGGTTAAGATTAAAAAAGGAAGAATATTTTTTTACTAAACTACCCATTTTACATAGAATCTAGTCTATTTAACAAAACCGCAAGTCGTCCATAGAGGGTTCTGAACACTTGGGATGTTTTTTCAAGGTGACAATACCCAGATAGCTGACTGACCAAATATAGTCCAATTAAGACAATTACGGGCCAGTTATTGTAATGATGAGTATATTCTGGCCTGGCTCTTGCAATCATGTTTAAGGTTTGTCAAAGCCTTCAAACTCTGGGCCACATGTGACCCCCTACTATGTGAAATGTTTGAACGCTATTTGAAAAGTGGCCTAACTATACACAGCCAGCTTTATCATCCATGACTTGGGGTTTAATCCAAACTAAATTGAGGCTTCTATCATGGTCATTCCACAGTGGTATGACAGTAGTAAATGTGTACCGAGCCAAGGCTTTTTTGAGCTATATTTGGGATTCGTGTTGAATCTCCTCTCAAGCATATCCTCTATGTTTGTTCATTCTGTGTAACAGTGTCTGGAACTATTACTTCACTGGTCCTGTGGGCTGCTTCAGTTTGCTGAAATGCAGGAAATTACAGTGTAAAATGCTCTGGAGACAAAGTGGCCAGCTGGTCACTTCCTGCTTGTAAGCAGGAAGCCAGGACCCCCGACTCTCACACACACACTTTACACACTCAGCTACCCATTCATGGCTTCCTCTTTTTAGTGTCTATGTGGCTGACTGCAACTGGTGAAGAAAACATGCATAAACATCAGCACTATTAAACTCCTACAGCACTGCATGCTTTATTATTTTTCCTGTTCTAGCACATGTACAATGTCTGTTTAGGAGAATGAGTGAACTTGTACAGAAGTCTGTTTAACCATTTAAGACAAAATGTGCCATGTTTGGCCTAAAGCAGTGTTTACCCATAAGTTGTATTTACCAGGGATGCACCAAAATGAACATTGTTGGCTGAAACCAAACAAAATGAAATGTTTGGCTGAAACCAAACACAGTTCTTCATTTATAGAAAGGATTATGAAATTAGTAAGTAACTATTTCCCAAAATAAGTCTTGTAGTTAGGCATGAATGCATGTCTGTATTTTAAACATCATTAGGTTTAATAACATGAGGTTAATTGATTAATCTTTTATATTTGTATATACAACAAATGTCAGACAGTAATATCTGAATATGTATGAGGACGTACGAATGTTACATTATTACTCATTTAATTAGTTATTTATTTAAAACATTAAACAAAATAATGAAAATGTTTAAAATGAATGTTTTAAGCCACATGGATGTTTTGTTTGTTTAATGTGTTGACATTGGCTACATAAACTGAAACACTTCACATTTCTTCAGGCAAATGTGAAACGGTCCCTAACACTGCAGCCGCCAGAGTACAAACACAAAGCTAAGTGTCATCATAAGTGTAATTTACCAAAGGTTGAGGTTGTACAGTAGTTTGTTGTCTTCTTTCATTTCACCACCAAACTGCTGGTGGATCTGTATTTTGTTAATCTGTGAGGAAAAAGACAATTCTGAATGTCCAAAAGGTAACAATGTCATTAAAACCATCATTATTTGGTATAAATTATTCCGTTTTTTTTTATGTATTCACTTATTTAAATTTTTGGTTGCCAAAAATTCAGTGCATCCTTAAAATTTACTCCATGTAGTTGGTCAGCAAAGATGTATTTGATGTCACTTCTTCAGTTTCAAGTTGAAGCTGTGAGGCTACTGTTGCCAACAAACACTATAGTCACCTAAATAGCCCAGTCATTTAAAAATAATTATGCAATTACGTATAAATAACTGCAGTGTGAAGGAAATGCATAGCAGAATTGCTGTTTGAGTAGTCATGATGCTGAGATCTATGCATGATGAGATTCTTGCTTGTTATAGACGACCTGCTCCAGATTAGCTGCCTGCCCTCCATTACTGACCACATTGAAGCATTACTGACTTAAGACTTAAGGTTAGACTGGGCACAGCTGTATGACAAAAAGGGTGTGATTCTATCTGGTTTAGGACATGTGCTTACCTCAGCAGTTCAAACATAGCCTCAGTGTTTTACCTGCTTCCTCCTCCACCTTCCACACTGCAGACACACTTTAACTTGCACTTCCACATTGCACACAGATTACTAGGCCAGGTCAACATATTGGACTTGTAATATACTGCAGGAAGTTGGGTAGGAGTGTTGCTTAGAGGAATAGTCAGTAGATCAACTTGTCTCACACTAGAGTTGCTCACGCTGCATTGGGGAAGGACTGGAATACATTTCTTTCAGTTACTCATTGACCTGTATGAGGATGTGTGAGTATATGCAAATCTGTCTGCTTTCCTCGAAGCACACAGATATGATCCTCAATAGAGCTCTTATCTTAAAATGCACTTTGAACAATAGTACAAAATCCAGAATAATGTGGTAGTAGTGTTTTCAAAAGTTTGATTTTGATTTCAATAACAAGTGTAGTTTAATGATACTTGATGCAAAATTAATACACTGAACATTCGCTGTTGTCTGAAATGCCAACATTTTATTTGATTGAACACAGACACATTTCTATATTTTACCATTTAACTGACGTCTGTTCTTTTTTAATTTCTGCAAATCCATACAGAACTCTTCAGTTGTCAATAAAATGCAACAAAATATAGCAAAATATTGTGCCAAAATAATTTGTGAAGTCAGTATTGAGTATTGAAGTCAGTATTGAGTATTGAAGTCAGTATTGAGTATTGAAGTCAGTATTGATTATTGAAGTCAGTATTGATTATTGAAGTCAGTATTTAATATTGAAGTTAGTATTGAATACTGAAGTCAGCATTGAGTATTAAAGTCAATATTGAATTACTGAAGTTAGTATTGAATATTTAAGCTAGTATTGTATTGAAGACAGTATTGAATACTGAAGTCTGTATTGAATTATTGAAGTAAATATTGAATATTTCAGTTATTATTGAGTATTGAGTATTAAAATTAGTGTATAGAACTGATTGCCTGATTTAAAGTATGGCAGAGTTTCAGTACTTTTGATATTTGATGCAAATGTAGTGATATCGGCACATACAGTCTTATATAAAAGTTTGGACAATCTGGGTCAAATGACTTGTTTTGTTGAGTTTGAGAGCGAAAATAAGTTAACACATTATCTAGAGGCACATGTTATTTTATTACACATTTCATATTTCATAAAGTCTTTAATGCCAAACTGATAAGCAATTATTTGTAATTATCTACTCAGCACTATGCCGTTAATCATGATGAAATGCTTTAATTACTTGACAGCCCTGGTAGTTGTTTTAAAAGCTCACCATAATTCTATGTCCTGAATCACATCAACAGATCTGTGAGACATTCATTAAGACCTGCATAATGTTTGAGCAGGTTGAGAAAAGTTTGGTGATGTACACTCTATGTCCAAATGTTTGAAACAGATACACACAGAGAGAGACCCTGTAGAGAAGTATTGCCAATAAAACAGGACTCTCTGGAACAGATTAACATTGCCACCATGTCTAATGTCTGGTGGGATAGAGGGGTATAAAGCCCCCCAACAGTGAGCTGTAGGGTAGTGGAAATGTGTTTCTCCATTCAGTACTTTTGGGATGAGTTGTGGATGAGGTGGTGGTGGTGACCATCCAGCATCCTGACCTCACTAACACTCTTGTTCCAGAGTGCAATGAAATACTCACAACTAGTAAAAAGCCTTCCTTGGACAGCAGAGTAGTCCATCAAATGCAGGATAAACTCTTTGAATTGAGGAAAAAAAGAGTAAGTGGGTGTCAACGCTTTTGTTCATACTGTGTTTTTACAGAGATGACTATGCTGTATAGGTGACTGTTGAGTTCAATGTCAGCCTTACAGCTCTTAAAAGAAGTAGAATTTGGACTCCAAACATGTCTTGGCTTATGAACTACTCTGAGGTGAGCAGAAAAATATGTAAATAAGACTTTTGGCTAAGGTTTGTTCCCTGAGGAGGTGTTACTTGGAAAACTTGGAACTTGGAAAATCAACCAAAGTTTGATTTTTGACTAAAATGTACATATGACTGCAGGCGCAGAGTTTCTGTATGAAATCTGTGTGATATGGTGACAGCAGAAGGGTGGATGATGACAACAAGTTGGGGCCAAGAAATGTGCAGCCTGTTTGACTAAACAAGGGAAGTAAGAGCTCAAATACGAGTTGTGTTGGACATCTGGCCAAATATGACACATTGTGAGCAAAGAGCGGTTTAACTGAAATGTTCTGCAATCCTGTGTGTAATACAGATTTCCCAAAATCATCATAGTCCATATTTACTGGACCCTGATCAAGGACCAGCTTTTGCACTGACTTTTCTGTTAAAAAGCTTAGACAAGATGAAACTGAAAAAAAGCTGCCAATCTGAGTGTATCCTCTGTCAGCCTCTCTGTCGTTCATCCAAAGTTGTTTAGCGGAGTTAAACAGCTGTGCTGATAAGAGGCATGTTTCCTCTCTGTAGTTGTGACTAAAGTTTTGAGCCCATCTGTTGGAAGTACCTAAGGAGACGTAGCATTTGTCTGTGATGTCTGAGGCAACAGAACACTTGCCGTATGGCATCCACATGTGCTACAGTAATAGGAAGGAAAAGAGGAGAAGCTGGAACATCTGTGCTAAGCATGGCTGGTCTTGTGCGTTTGGAGTCAATGACTTCCAGGCAAAGTTCTGGAGTTTCTTATTTTTGTAATTAATTTTCTAAAAACAAAAGGACAAGGTGCTTAGTAGTGTTATAATATTCATATCCAGTCTTGACACCATAAATGAGCAGTCTCGGTCTTGTCTTGGTCTCGTCCTCATTTGGTCTTGGCCTCAGATTGTCAGCATCTGTGTCAGCAATGGGATATATAGTGTATTATTTCAATACAGGGGTGTCCAATCCTGGTCCTGGAGGTCTACTCTTCAGCAACAACACTAGATCAAGGTACCGAAGGCTTTGAGATGCATCTTAATATAACAGCCAAGTATTTGATCATTGGAGCTCCAGGACCAGGTTTAGGTACAATGTGGACCAAAGATACAATGAGGATAAAATGCTGTGCTTTTTATGGCAGAACTTGTGTGGTAGGGAAAGATATCTGGTTTGAATCAGAAGTGTCATTAGGAGGGCCACTGACGTCATGTGCAATAGCTTCCCAGAGACAATATGGAGAGAATATAGTTTTGCAAACATTGTTGTTATGGTCATATATATTTAAAACATCTCAGATTTTCTTCATTATGAGACCAAAAGAAAAAAAAAACTGGAAGGTTTTACTAAAATTCTTTACTAAAACACCTTTAGGGTGTTTATGAGGTTAAGGAATAACATCTGCTGGTTGTACTGTATGAAAATGGATATGTTGTTAGTCATCTACGTTTTCTGTATCCTCATTTTGGTTTATTATGGGAATGTAACTGAGCTGGATACTCAGCTTAACCCGGTGATACGTTAGAAGATGTCAGCACTAAAAGGACCTTCTCTTCCCAAAGTGTCAGAGTACAAAGGCCTTTGTTATGATGCTAGAGCTGGTGTCACTTTGAGCGCTCTAACAGTTAAGATAGTCTTCACACTGTGATGCTTCTGAGGAACCAGGCCATGAAGAGCATTCTTTATGCAGACAAAGAGATACACTTACTGCTACAGTGAAGTGGTGTTGTAACCTTCAACAGGAGAGAACGCTGCAGGCTACTGCACCTTTGAAATGGGATAGCAGGGTGATCTCACTGGACTGCAGAGAAGTGTGTGTGGGTTCTGCATTATTCAGTGAAGACTAAATGGACAGATCCTGCCAAGAAAGTGACCCTTTATGGGTGTGACATGTCTAAGGAATGTGTGTGTGTGTGTGTGTGTGTGTGTGTGTGACTGTGTGTGTGTTTGAAGGCTGTGCAACTGTCTGTATATTTTTTATGTCTGAGTGACACTGAAATGATTAGGTGTTCCAAAATAAGTGACACTTTGTGGGTGTGTTTAGTTTTGGGAGCTCTGTATGTGTGTGTTTATCTGTGTTTATCCTCACAAGGATAGAAATACATGTAAAATATGTAGAAATGGGACATAATGCTAGTCCTCACAAGGAACACACTGTTCACAACACATTCTCCGGTTAAAAGCAGTTAAAATAGCAGTGACATTGGCTTTCGGTTATGTTTGTAAGTTTGGATTATGTTTTCTAGTCAATCGCCAAAAGTTTTGACCAATTTGCTTATTCTGTGTGCCAAATGAAACACACTAAGACATTTTCAGAACTTTCTACTAGATAAGGTTCCAGTATATATAACATTATTTGCTCTTTAATGGGACAGAGAGACGTTACATGCCAATTCAGTGCATGAGATTTTTGAGCAAACATCTGCAGATTCCAATCTTGGTTAATTCTCATTTTGGCCATTTGTAGTCTTGGCTGATTCTGATCTTGACTGATTCAAAACTTGGTCAGTTCTGATCTTTTTTTATTCTTATTGTTCATCCCTAGGCAACATAACATTATTTGTATAACATCTTTCATACAACATACTCATTCATAATGCTTTACTGAGTAAGAAATACAAAGACAAATGAGTAGAATTAAAAGAGAATAAGAAAAAATAAACAGAATAAATTTTTATATTTACTTTGTTTATTGAGGTTATGTTTAGGTTTATGTGCATTATGACTCAACTACAGTACAAAGTCAATAGAACAACATAAGTATAGCAGTACCAAGCTGTGTGTGTGTGTGTGTGTGTGTGTGTGTGTGTGTGTGTGTGTGTGTGTGTGTTTAGCTTGGCCCCTTGGGTCATTTCAGCATAGTGTAGTGACCCTTGCTGCTGCAGGGTGTGTGCTGTGTTGTGCTGAGCCAAAACACACTCCTCCCTGGACACACTCCTCTCTGTCTGAGCTGAAAAGTACAAACATACTTGCTTTTAGATATACTTAAGAATAAAAAGTAAATGTAGTGTGATGTGGTTCTATTATTTTAATGAACACTTTTATTAAGAATTAATTGTATTCTGGGTTGTGATTAAAGTAACTGACTTAGCAGTTCATGTCTGCAGTCATGGAGGACTCTTCTAGAGAAATACTTTTGTCTTTTAACTCAAGTACATATATGGAGAACTGACAGATGGTGTTCTTAACTGTGTCTCTGCCTTATAGCTCACATTGTAAATGATGCTCAATAACATAAATACATGAAACAAATGTCATTCAGTTTAGTCAAAACCAACAGTCAACTGAAAGTTATTTAATTAATAAATACTACATTTTTGCTCAATCCATCCATCTATTCATTCATTGGTCCATGCATCCAACCATACATCCATCTATCCGTCCATCCTTCCAACTGTACATCTGTCCATGCATCCATCCATTATCCATCCACCCATCTAGTCATCCATCCATGTTTTATGCATCCATCCATTGTGCCATACGGCCATTTAATTATCAGTTTATCAGTCCATTTATCCATCTATAATTCCATCCATTCATGCATCCATCCATTCATGCATCCATCCATTCATGCATCCATCCATTCATGCATCCGTCCATTCATGCATCCATTCATCCATGTACTCATCCAATCATCCCTCCATCCTTTATGCATCCACCAATTCTGCCATCCAGCCAGCATTCATCCATCCTTCATCCAACCACCCATCCAATCATCCATCCATAATTCCATCCATCCATTCATCCATCTATCCATCTATCCATCCATCCATCCCTGCATCCATCCATTCATTCATCCATTCATCCATGCACTCATCCAATCATCCATCCATCCTTTATGCATCCACCAATTCTGCAATTCATTCATCCCTGCATCCATCCATTCATCCAGCCATCCATGTATCCATGTGGTAGGTCACATTTTTTGTTTGCAAAATCATAGAATATACATGTAGAATGATTTCAGACTGTAGTCTTCATTGCTTCTCTTTATATATTAATCTTGAAACATGGTTTGAAAAGTATTTCATTATTTCTCTTTAAACCTGCTAAAACCACTAGCATTTAATTCTATCAAATACTTAACATCAAATACTAACCCTTGTATGATCTCTATCATGCCTGCTGGCGTAACAGGAATATTAATATATAAACATAAAACAAAACTCTGCACTTGCTTTCCACTTTGCATCGTTTTCTTTGAATTTGTGATGTCACTAACTATTACGGTGCTCATAAGTCTCCAACATTTTAAAGCACTGTCAGACTTATAGCCCTGCAGCTTTCCCCATAACGCAATTTCAGCTGTGTGAAACATCAAGGGACCTGTCACCAGTGATTTACAGCCTCTTATGAGTAATTTCCACTCCAATACAGTCCACTCGGCTTCTGCAAAAGAGCTTTTCAAGCCTCTGCATTATGTTAACACATTTCTTCTTGCTTTTCTTTCTGACATTGCGTTTTACAGCTCATTCATAGTTAATATATTCTGTGTTGCAATTGCAGCATAGATTGTTTTGCAGTACTTCAGAGTAATAGTTGAAACAAAATTTCATGAATTCACCGTGCTGTCAGTCAGAAAGAGAGAGACAGGAAGGATGGAGAGAACAGACAATGCCTCACTTTCATTCAAACGAGATGGTATTGTCTGATGAATAATGCATGTGTTTGCTATCCAGCTCTCAGACTTATACATACCATGTTCCATTAAGAAATGATATGATATGCTTGCCTAATGATCATTAGAACCAAGCTTTTTAGCTTGCAAGGCTTTACTGTAATGTTAGTCAACAGATCATGCAGCCAGCTGCAGCAGCTCAATGAACTGTAAGTGAAAGTGAAAGTGAACAATCATTGACCAATGTTGTTGCACACAGAGGAATTCGACCTTTAACCCATCTGTTCACACACATACACATGGACTAGTGAATATACTATGGGAAGCCTTAATCCACAGTGCCTGGGGAGCAGTTGAGGGCTAGGTACCTTGCTCAAGGGCACTTCAATCATGGCTTGCCAGGGGATCAAACCAGCGGCCTTCTGGTCACAAGACTGGGTCCCTAACCATCAGGCCCCATAACGCACTTATGTTACATTTTAACTAGTAGTTTGATCACAGATCATATTGACCCACCCATCTGCTAAGATTGTCCCAATTACTTGTAATGTCAATAAATCTAGAAGGATGAAGACTAGCATAGGCCACCTCCATTGCATGTAAAATCAGCCACCACCTCTTTTCCAACTGATACATCGTTGGAAAGTGCAGAATCCCCAGCTCTGGTGGATCAGCTGGCAGACACCTGAGCCAGCTGACATTGCATGGTAGTAGTGATGGGGAGAAAGCACCATCTACCCACCCAAAGAGAGCATGGCCAATTTTGCTCTCTCAGGCCCAGGCTGTCAATGGTAAGCAACATGACTGGGATTCAAACTCACGATCTTCTAATCAGCACTTTAGTCCTTTGAGCCATTTGGGGCCCTTCAGATAATACGTGTTTTTAGTTTATAGTCAGAGTATTTGGTACTGAGTATCGTGATACTACACTCAGTATTGAAATGCAATGCTGGTATTGTGACAGCCCTACATGTCAGTCAACATTTTCCCTGCCACCTTAATAATCCTGGCCAATTTATTTGTATTTGCTGTTGTCAGATGCCTGTACCATACTGAGATGTTGAATGCAAAGTCAGTCTCTATCAGGCTTGTTATTAACCCCAAAAGCCTTCAGTTTTCTAATTAGCTGTATTGCAGGCAGTCAGTGTTATGAGTTCTACTCTACAGAGTCAATAATGTTAAATTTAAGGTTTAATTAGAAAATTCATGTACATTGAATCTTTTCAGATTGATTTTGAGGTCAGAGATGCACACCCTGTTGTCTGCAGGTTCTGAACGCATACATACATAAGGGAATGCATATGTAAGGGGGGATGGGTTGTAGAGTGAGAGGACATACTTTCCATCCTGATACCTTGTCCTCAGGGTGAAGGAACTGATACAGAGGGTGAAATGAGCCTTCAAATCTGCTCTCATTACTCCGATCGCTTACAGCTCTAGCCAAGAATTAGAGAAAACAGCATGAGCAGTGGCTTAACAACAGCAGCAGTGCTACACTCAATACAGCTAATATTTATATATACGGCTCTCCGTTACTAAACGTATGACAGTCTGGTCTCACCACAGGCTAAACCATGTCCTCTGCTTGGCTTTAAAAAACTTTTCTGTGAACTGATAGTGCCCGTGAGACTTTAATACTTCAGTATGCAGCACACACAGTCTGGCACCTCATATAGCAGCAATGCACCAGCTTAGGTCAACACTCATTTATGCATAAAACATTACTGTGCTTTGTTAAAGGGGAACTCCACTTATTTTTCCACATTTCTGCATAAAAAATAATGTGAAATGATGTGAATGGCCCATTCTAAAGACACTAAGTCAGAATCAATTACAGTGGTTATGATAGGAACTAGATGTCTAAAGAATTTAGTGTTGGTTACACTTTATATATTATTGTTATTGGTTATTATAGAATCTTCCTAATCTTTAGTTCTAAGTTAGTTCTAACTTTTAGTCTTACAATTATCTCGTAATTTAAGAGAGAATCTTACAGCATCAAATTAGAGAATTATAAACGACTCAACCAATCTCAATTTTTGTCTTTTTATCTAGTAACAAATGTTACATACATAGCTGTGAGCAATAGGGGTTCTCGTATTAAAACTGCAAAACAAAATGAAAGTGAAATTAAACTATATTTATGGTTCAGTCTTAGTCATTTTGGGGCAAATTTCATGCAATATATTTCATGTTTTTTTTTACTTACTATATTTATCCTGCATATTGATTTCATGTTTATTCTATTTTACTGTAAATAAATTTAGTTTAAAATTTTAGCATTATGAGAGTAGTAAGAGTAGTTTTTTAGGAACTTAATTCTAAAAAAACACACTGTTACTGAGCTTTATTCACTAAAAGACAATTCATGTACACCTACAGTGTATAGTCTGTATTGCTTAATTGCCTGGCTAATGATGGTCACATTGCCACTTGAAGTAGTCCTTTAAAATAAAATGGGTGCTATATATATATATATATATATATATATATATATATATATATATATATCAATATATATATATATATATATCAATAACAATCTCTAATTTCTCTAATTACAGCTGTTTCTTATTATGTATATGCATTTTTTTAATATGCTGTTTAATATCATCACATCCTACATATCTCATTTCCAAGTTTCAGTGCTCAAAAAGCTGAGTAGTATTCAACCTACAGTCTGTGCGCTGTGCTATTGTTCCTTTTAAACAGCCAAATATTGAACCATAGAGTTCCACCAAATATTGAAAATACTGAAATATTTCAGTACTCCTTAATACTTTTCTCAACTCAATACTTTCAATACTTTCTAATACAAATAAGCTGCAAAGATTGAACACTGAAGTTTGATTACAACTGTACATGTCTATGGATTACAGAGATTACCTGTTAAATAGAACACATGTTAGTTAAAATATAAAAAATTGGAAATGTGACTGTGTTATGTCAAATAAACTTTTGATGTTAAAGACTGTAGTGATACTACTGTATATTGGCAATAGTGATACTAAAGACAATCATGATAACACACTTGGGCGGCATGGGAACTTAGTGGTTAGCATGTTCACCTCTCAGAGCTGAAGTCTTGGGTTCACGTCCCCGTCTGAGCGGAGTTTCCATGTTCTCCCCATGTCTGCGTGGGTTTCCTCCATAGATTCCGGTTTCATCCTACAGTCCAAAAACATGGGGATCAGGTGAACTGGCTACTCCAGAATTACCCTGGTGTGTGTATGAATGTGTATGTCTGTGTATGTATGTAGATATGCCCAGATATGGTTGGCACTCTGTCCTGGGTGATCCCCCTAGTGCTCGATGCAGTCCTCCAGGTGAAAGTTTGCTTCCAGTTGAGAGTACACTGTGCGTGACTGGCTGCTGCTTCTTGTCGGAGTGTGTGTATCTGAAGTGTATGGATTGTAAAGCATCCTTGAGTGTCCAGGAAAGCGCTATATAAGTGTAATATAATGTAATGGTCAAATTTCTGTTATTATGACAACACTACTCAACTCACAATACAAGTGAGTTCAATTATATTTTTGGAAAGTGAATAAAATGTAATTGAAGATGTTGCAATTCTTGGTTCCTGTCTTGGCTACTGTGCAGATATTTAAGCCTAAGTTGAAATTTCATAAAGAAACCTTGTATTAAAACTGAATTATGCAGACATATTAGAAAATCCAGTTAAAAGCGTATATATCATTTTACATATCTAATGAGTATGTTTCTTTAATATGAAAATTAAAATGGAAAAAAGCACAGGCAGCAGAATAAAATGACCATCAATGTGTACAATATGAATGAATATCAGTCGTTTTCTTTACATAGATTATTATTAGCTATGTCTACATGCACTGAACCAGTGTCATATCAAAGGCCTGTAGTATATCTGCCCCCTTGTAAGATTGTATGAAATCGCTGAGCTGTCCTTTGGAAGAGACAGGTGTTAATTATGATGGCTTCATGCAGTGTAGAACATCTTGTTCCTTCTGTCTGTCAGCCAGATTCAGCACGAGGCCTTGACAAGAGATCAGACTGTACACAGTTCAACATGTCATTAGACAGAGTATCCATTTGTACTCATCATGCACCATCAAGACGTGACATCTAGATATGTATGTCATAACATAATCTTTAAGATAATGGTTTCTGGTCAGGAAAATGACTTCTAATGGCATGTGTGTGGACAGGTAAAGCTGCTAAAAGAACAGTTTATATATGAAGTGGAGCCTGTATTTTAGTTTAGATTGTTTTTATTGCTATTATTTAAATGTGATGTCTGATATTATTGTATTTGAAGCATTTTTAAGAGTAATTGTAAAGACAGTAAAAAATGCATTTATTTTTCACTGAACTGAAACCATACGGTCATTACAGATTTGCAAGTTACAACTTTCAGTGAATGGTTCACCCAGAATTCATATTTACATATTTCTCCATTGACTGAAGATGTACATGATTAGTCAAGGCAAATTTTTCTTCTTTATTTTAGAACTGGAGCTGCAAGGCTAGCAATGCTAACAAAACACAAGAACTCAATAGTCACCGAAATAGCTCAGTCATTTCTGCCCGAATACACCTGTGGAGTTGCTAATCATACCAACTTTCTCAGAGTCTGTAATACCCTGCTCTGTGCCCGGTGAGGGGGTAGGGGACTATCCGCGACGTTGTGCAGGATTAAGCAGATATGTTAATGGATGGGTGCATATAATTGTCACTATGCGTCTTTAAATCTCCGCCCCTGTTCTACCTGTCACACCTCGGTTCCTTATTGTTTTCACCTGTTCCCAGTACTGTCTCATTGTTTCCCTGTTTAAACCCTTCTGTCTCTCTGTCTTGTGCAGATCATTATTTTACCACTCTTTCAGTTTATACCTCAGTTTTATGTTTGATTGCCATATCTCTGTTCCCCTGATTAGACACCTTATTTCCTCTTCTCTGTGCTTGTGTCCACCTTTATTATCAACCATCTGGTCCATCCAATGTTACAGAGGTCATATACATGGGGTGCTTTGCAAAAAATAAAAAATAAATAAATAAAAACTGTAATGACAGACATTTAAATGTGGTACAGTACCAGTCAAAAGTTTGGACTCAAACACATTCTCATTCAATGTTTTTATTTTTCATTTTTTCCTACATTATAAATTAATACTAAAGTCATCCAGACTATGAAGGAACACATAAGGAATCATGTAGTAAACTTAAAAGTGTTAAAATATGTTTTAGATTTTAGATCCTTCAAGGTAGGCACACAACTGTTGGTCTCAAACACATTACGAGGCAAGAAATGCAAGTCATGAACTCTTGACAAGGCACAGCTGTTAACTGAAAACCATTCCAGGTGACTACCTCATAAAGCTGACTGAGAAAATACCAAGAAAGCTGCATCTAACCAAGAGGTGCCTACTTTGAAGAATAAACTATGTTCTGGTTTGTTTAACACTGTTTTGTTTACTAAATAATTCCATATGTATTTCTTCATAGTTTGGATGACTTTAGTATTAATGTCCAGACAGTGTGTTCAAATCTTTGACTGGTACTACATATAAAGGCAAAATCCAAAATGGTCAAAATAGCTCAAGACTCACAATTAAAGTGTCATAGACCAGTAAAGTGGTTTTGAACAGTCTAATGAATAAGTTTTGAGTGAACTCTTCCTTTGTTACCATAGTCTTCTCAGTCTTTAAAAACTATGAACAATCTGTTCTACTGTCTGGAGTGTCGAAATAGAGTTGCTGTAAAGGGTTCTTTAGAATAATGCCTTAAGAAATCATTTTTTCATCTGCCAACAACCAACCTTTCAGTTGATTCTCAAACATCTTTGTGTTCTAGTGTTTTTTCTCAGAATCATTCATCCAAGCCAAGATTTATAAAGCTTTATTTTAAAGAATAAAGTCTGTCTTTAATGCAGTCCCACCTTCCCCAGCTCATTAAAATGCTCCAAAAGCTCAGAGTATTAGATGCAGTTTAGATACAGGTGTGTTAGATTAGAGTTAGGAGTTCAGCGCCGCTGGAGAACTGCCATGCTTAACTTCTGAGTAAATATTTTGTGATGTATGCAGTGATAACATCACAATCTGAGGTCTGGAAATGCTAAATATGGTCAAGGAATGTGCATACAGTAAACAAACTCAGCCCACATTCATGTTTCTTTCACTTTAAGGTGCTGATGGTTCTGTTTCTGTAAATGACGTGTCAAACCACAACTTATCTTCAGGCATTTTCACTGAAGGTAGACTTGACCTGTATTAGATAATCACATGACCAAAGTTATTTGTGCAGATTGTAATCATTTCAGCTATTTTTAGTCAAAATATTTTATAATCATATTGTTCTGCTGCAAACAGTATGTGAATTGTGGGGTTTTCATCACCTGGCTTCTCACTTGGTGATGTTATTACTTTTGGAGAGCAGAGTAGAGTAATGTTTGTTTATTTCAGCTCAGTCTCTGTTGCCATTTGCAAATTCCAGTGTTTCCCACAGGATTTTGTGAGAATATGGTGGGTGGACCTTGCTCTGATCCTCTAGAAGGGTCCAGAGGCTTTGGCCCACTGGAAGAAAATTTTGTGTACAGTCCCACATAAAAAATAATATTGTGAAAAAGTTAATTGTTGTTCACAATTCAATTCAGTATTATAATAACTGATTACACTTTAAACTAAAACTCCACAATGAACTGACTGACAGTTGAATCTCCATAGGCTGATTCATTATGGTATAGTGATGACTTTTCAATGTCGTATATATTTTTTATGAATTACATGTAATGTAAAATGACTTATTTCAAGCCATTTTTGTTTTAATATTGATCAGTATGACTTGAAAATCAGAATCTTAAGTTAGTAGAATACTGTATTTGGAGTGAATTACAATTCAAACAGCATCAACATTGTAACAAATTACAGAAATATGTCACTTTACAAGTATTGAATTTAAAATATATGCTATTTTTGAATTAAATTATTATTTGAATTAAATATGCACTAATATATTCTTATTATTCATGAGACTTGTATCTATTGCATTACGTTATCAGTGTGAATATAAACAGTTATTTACATATATATTAGTGTAACATTATTTAAGATCAGATGTGTAAGGAGCTCACAGTGATACAGTGACCTGTACCTGTAGCTTTCCAATGGCATAAAACACAAGCATCTACATAATCAAATACACATAGACATATTAAAACACACAACCAAAAAGACAATAAAACACCTTATAAAACAAACAGCAAACCCCAGTACTGTAGCTGTGATTATAATCACCTCTTTAAGAAGCCTCGCTTTTACCATCCATTTCAGTTTCTCTTTTCTTCTACATAAAGCTATCCCAGATATAGTCTGTACACCAAGTAGACCAAATCCATCCAGACCAAGTAGATTATTGAGACTTTTTAAAAGCAGTCATATGTGTTTGTTTGTGATTGGTGTTCTTTATTGGATCTGTGCACTTGAAAACTAAATACGGCTAGTAGCAGCGGCCAAAAATCGTTATTTTCTAATGTCAGCAGACATCTGTCAGGAAAATCACAGAGATTTGCATCTGGACTGACTAAAACATACAGATGAGCTCTGAGTTAGGGAAAAACAATTTTTTCAGCCTATATTTATTAAGAAGAGGAGGAGAAAAACACAGACATGGTGGATCTGGATGTAAATAAAAACACAGGAACTCCTGTAGAAAAAGATATTACATGGGCATGCTTGCTGGGAAGGGATTTAATCCTAAGAGTCCTCTGAGACACTTGAAATCTATATGGGCTCATGTGGTTCTCAGTGCTGATCTAGCATCAGATTCCTGTGTTATTTATGATGACCTTACAAGCAGGAACAGATCCTAGATCAGGAGTCCTGTTCTGAGCAGCTTTAAGAATACAATCTCTGGTCAGATGTTTAAGGTAAAGTCAGCTGTGTGTTGTACAGTGACTGAGACATTCCTTTGGATTTCACTCTTAATCTCTTTCCCCTTTTCACCCTCATTTTTCCTGCTGTTTTGCTTTGCTTCATAGTATTAAACAGAGACCGATGGCAGAACTATGCCAGAGGGTAAAAAGTATGGAGGACATGGCATAGTGGCACAGATATTAAAAAAGAGTGTAAGCTTCCTTCTTGTCAAGCAGGCAAAGAGATTTGTCATTGATATTGTCTTTTAATGACATCTATTGCCTTCCACAAGTCATTTTCATACATAATTGTTGAATATTATGTGTTAAAGACCCTGAATTGCTAATATAGCAGACAATTATGGTCTAAATACAGCCCAGATAAGGCATTCTGGGGGCAGTTGGTAATGGTAATAACACATGAATTAAGTGAAAGTGAAATAATTTCTGCCTGCACACAGAAGAATTTAAACCATTCATGCAGTCAGGGGTGTCAAACCCAAGTCCTGGAGGGACGGATTCCTGACAGTTTAGTAATCTTTCTGATAAAACACACCTGATTCAACTCAGCAGGTAATTTCCAGGTTTAACTGTAGCGTCAGAGCAGAGAAATCATCAATCTGTTCTGGAAACTAGCCCTCCAGGACTGGAATTTGACACCTGTAGAAGGAGGTAGTGAGTACACATGCCCAAAGCTCTATCCACAGTGCCCGGGGAGCAGTTGGGAGTTAGGTGCCTTGATCAAGGGCACTTCAGTCATGTCCTTTCATGGGATCAAACTGGTGACAAGAACGGACTCAAACTTCCAGGCCACAACTACTCCTAGTTATGGGTCACAACTGGGCTCATGTTCAAGGTTTGTCATGGCTTTGGAGCTGGGACCCATATACAACCTGCCATGTGAAATGGCTGAACGTTCTTGCTATTTTGATCCAAAACTGGTCCAACTTGCCAACTGTGCTATCCCTGAGTTTTGGCACAAAGATTTGGACAAAGGTATCACTGTCATTCCACAGTGGTACGTGGACCAATGAAAGAAGTCAATTTGACCCAGAACTGGGAAACTGTGATTAGTCAAGTTCTTAGCTTATATAATGTGATTCATTGCTTTAATCAGTTGATGGCACTAATGTTAACCCTTGGAAAATGTTAACAGCTTTTAAAAATGAATAATTAATAGCTAATTAATTATTGAAAGCTCATAGCTTCAACAAGTGGGTACATTTTATTGAAATTGCTGATTTTAAGTCTAAAATATAAAACTATAAAAAAGAATTAATGTTTTAAATCAGTCTTTTTTCAATTTTCATGTTGTTGTCATTTGTAAGGGTTTCTTCAAATGTAAATTAAATTCTTTACATAACAGTATTAATGATGTAATATGACATAATAATAGCAAAATGAAAATTATAGCTCTAAGACTTTATATTCCACTACTTGATAACGAGCTGTGCTAACATTTGTACTGAATGGGAAACTGTGGCTTGTGACATGCAATGTTTCTTTGCTCTGGTAACCGGAAGCCTTCCTGTGGCCGGCTGCTATCTGAGCATAAGATCTGAAAATAAACATTTGTACAGTAAACATGATCCCTCCCGTGCTATGATAATGATGTTGCAAAGTGCTTAGTTCTTCTCCTCTGGGCCCTCTGTGCCTACTGTGCATTAAGATCTAGTAAGAGTCTAACAGAAGCAGCCAGTTACACTATATGTCCAAATATTTGTGGACACCCTTTCCAATGAATGCATTTAGTTATTTGGACCCATTGCTGAGGTACAAATACACACACACAGCTTGTCTAGTCCCTGTAGAGAAGTGCTGCCAATAGAATATGACTCTCTGTAGCAGATAAACATTGGCACCATGTCTAATGCCAGGTGGGCTATTGGGGTAAAAAGCCCCCCAGCATTGAGCTGTGGAGCAGTGTGTTTTTCTCCACTTGGTACTATGAGTTTAGTATGGAGGGTGGATGATGACCATCCAACGTTCTGACCTTACTGACACTCTTGTCAATTAATGCAATCAAATCCTCACAGCAGTGCTCCAAAATCCTTCCCTGGACAGTCAAGATAGTTACTCCAACAGAAACAGGACAAATTCCTAAGAATGAGCACGTGTCTCTAACATTTTGGCCAACTTAATGTAGACCACACAAGCTAATCAGAGACCAATAGTAGAATTATGCTACAGGGTAAAAAGTATGGAGGACATGACATAGTAACACAGATATCTGTGAGGCTGTGAGCCTAATGCTGCTAACAAAATGCAATTCACAGCCATTAGAACCATTAGAGCTCAATAGTCACCTAAATAGCCCAGCCGTTTCTAGGCTATTTGCATCTGCAAAAGTTATCTCAACCTACTTCCAGAAGAACTTGTAGATCAGTTGATTTACTTATAAACTTTAAAATGAAAGGTAGAAGACTGATCTCAGATTCCTCTGTATTTGATGTGTAATACATTTGTTTTAATAATTTATATGTAATAACTATACAATATGTTACATTTTTTTAAATTAAATTATGTTAATTAATAAATATTATTAATAATAATAATAATAATAATAATAATAATAATAATAATAATAATAATAATAATAAATTACAACTTTTTAATAATATTTTACTTTTTTACATTACAAGATTGCTTAACTTTGGGTTTGACACAGCCAAAGAAGTTACAGTCTGACTTCCTGTGAAAATGGCAGTTTTTAAAGTGTCACCATGAGACTGAAAATGTGGCTAAGATCTAAAGATTTCAGCACCGTTTATCATTAGAGATTGTCAAGATATCATCAAAGTGTGTATGTACACCCAGCGTTGTGATTTACATCTTGTTTTTGTGGCAGCAGTCTTTCATTACATGTCCCATATTGAGTAAGTTTGTGGAGACGTTCAGCTCCATCTGCAAGCCACATCTTCAGCTCTTGATGTCTGTAGGGGACAAGGGACACATGGCTATCATCATCTAGAAAGACCGAGATTACAGCTCATGTGTAGGCAGGAAGAAACAGAAATTCTAAAAACTCTCTTCCTGTGTAAAGAGACACACCCTGGACCCATAATGTACATAGATGTTCTGTATGTTACTCCATAGAGGCTGAGAAAAATTACCCCTTGTGCAATTTTTTTTACTACCAGTAGCAGAAACATATGTAAATCAACTAAAGATTCTCAGCAGATGGAAGCATGAAGTGCTCTAAAATCTCCTGGTAGATTTTGACTTTGGACTTGATAAAACACGGTGGACCAACACCAGCACCTCAAACCATCACAGACTGCAGAAACTGCACACTGGACTTCAGACACCTTGGATTGTGTGTCTCTCCACTCTTCCTCCAGACTCTAGCAGCTGATTTACAAATGAAATACAAAACTGACTTTAATCTGAAAAGAGGACTTTGGAGTAACAGTCCAGTTCTGGTTCTCCTTAGCCCAGGTAAGACACTTCTGATGTTGTCTCTGGTTCAGGAGTGTTGGATATCACAGATGTGGCAGTTGTAGCTCTGAGAGATGCATAGTATTTATACAGTTTGAATAGTCATCCAGTCTCATGAGATGTTGTGCAAATATTTTTTCAACTAGACTATGTCTTTGAAAAACAAAAGATTGCCTTCAACATAAGTGAAATAGCACTAATTCCATCCACCATATTCCTACATCCCATGATACCTTGTGCTGAACATGTTTTACACTTCTGGTGGAGAGTAAACAGCTGTACTAAACACAAACACATTGTCAGCAACTTGTGGGAGACACTGAAACTGAGCTAAAAAGAGGTGCTACTGTCCTACCACACCCTTATACCATAGAAGACTGAAGGTCTGCAGCACTGGTGTTGCAGCTGTGCAACTAGACTGTATTGTTGCATGTGAAATTATTTACAGTTCTTTCTAAGCACTATTAATCACTAGAATAATATAAAAACAGCCTCAATGCACACAAAGTTTCATTATGTATAGATAAACATGCTGCAAAGTAGAATTCAGTGATGAGACTGAGTTCAATCTGACTGTTTGGTGGGTCTGGTGGGAAGGGGGTGGCGGGGGATTTGGCTGCTTGTGACTCAGCTGTCTGTTTGTTATGATCACAGGATGAGAAGGACTCAGGGCAGAGGCATCAGACAGCACAGCCGCACTGTTTCCAGGCCGGAGCGAGGAGGAGGAAAAGCTGCTGGCTGTGTTTGCACAGCTCCCTCCTGTGCTATCACACTCAGCAGCTGAGGCTTCACGGGGGTCCGTTAGCCGCTTAGTTAGCCAGAGGGAGCTTCCCTCATCCCGACCATGGGAAATAAAAGCCTTTCCACTGCTTACAACAGGGACAGAGCCCATCACTCTCCCATTGCTGCTGTTGTGTAATCGGCTTCACGCTAGCAGGCTTGCACGATTCGGCCTTCAAGACATTGAAAGAGTTCAGAAGCTTTTGAAAGATTTTTTTTTCTCCATCTGTTACAAGCCAACATGTATAGTGGTGCTTGTTATTTCCTGAAGAGAGAAGCATGGTGGGGTGGGCACTGTAGGATTTGTTCCTTCTTGTCTAGTCACAGTCGGAACCACTGGCTGTCGTGTAAAACAGTATGTGGTATTGCAGTGCAAATGAGCCCACCCCAGTGCAGTTGTAATTGTGCATTGTCTTCATAGTATGGATGGGAGGGGGGGTCTGTAATTTCATCACTCGTATCTCCCACCACACCCCCGCCAGTGCAGATGAAACACAGGCACCCACTGGCGCCTCTGCCAAAACTCATTCCCACAAGATAAAGAGGATTTTTTGTAAGCGTCTTTCATTTGCATGGGTCCAATTAGCCTCGTCTCAGATGCCGTGGTGGTGGAGGAGGCATGGAAATATTGGGGGGTGGGGGGGGAGAGGTCTGGTCTGGAGCAGGCATTAGTGGTTGCTATAGCTGAGATTGTTGCTATTCCTGTGTTTGTTTTCTCACCGTGCATCTAATTTGTTCGTGATATTTGTTTTCCCCCCACAAACATGCAATTTGCTGTAAAAATATTACATTTCTGTAAAAAACTAAAATCTTGGCTGTTTTAATATGTATATCTAATGCTGTACTTTCTAAGCACTGCACACTAGGTGCTTTCAAATTAGGAAATCCAAACATAATGTTAAATTTAGGATAAATGTACACACACTATGGAAGTTAGTACCCTTCAGAACCCATTGAGCTTATAGTACAGCTCGGCTTGACCCGCCATTCTTCAAGACACATAGAAGACTAGTATCAAGACTCTTCTCTGTCCTAACACCCAAGTGGTAGAACAAACTCCCACTGGCTGTTCAAACAACAGAGTCCCTTATTTAGCACTTATTTAAGTCACTCTGGATAAGAGCATCTGGAAAATGCTGTATATATAAATGTAAATACAGCAGAGCACCACATCAGCAGCACCACAGCAGCACCACATCAAAAATTACAATACGGAAAACTTCACTGATCATAATTTAACTTAAAAAAGTCATTTTATATTCTTTACACGTACAAGTGACATATGTAAAACTTTTTTATTTTGATCAGAATGGCTTATGAAAGTTATAAATCCAAAATCTCAAATTATTTTAAAATTTCATTTGGAGTTTGAATAAATTACTATTCAAATCATTTTAAGACAAAAACATCAAAATTGCCTGAAATATGTCATTTTATGCATAATAAATATCAAATAGGACCTATTTAATATTAAAAAATATAAATATTTTAATATTAAAATATTCCAATTTTTTGGAGATACACTAATACTGTAAATTAAATCATTAGACTCTAGTACAACAAAGAAACACTTGCAAGCTTCCTTTCTTATTAACAGTGTACCCAATGGTTAGCCAATGACAATCTATGCCAAATTAAATCATGAGAAGTCATCAGTCTCATTCTGGTTCTTTGGTAAGTCGGGCACAATGAGACATGATTTAGACTGAATGATTCATAAAGGCTGATGACTCAGTGGTTTGTTTTGGAGCCCCAGTTCCACACAAAAACATCCCTAATCAGATTCCCCACAGCCTTGTTCTCAAACCTGGAGACCAAACAACATCTGCTCACGCTTTACATGATCAGGGTTAGATTAAGAGCTGCCAGAGCAAAGGGAGCGTGATCCATAACTCAGGCAGACGAATGGGAAATACAAACTGTTTTGAACCTCTGCAGGGTCTCTCCATGTTCACTCCATCAGGGGCTCTCCATCCAAGCTCACTCCAAGTTCCTAATCACTGTTCACTGAGTACTTTTTAATTCAGTTGGAAAACAAACTGAATCTGACCCACAGGTTGAAGGGTTGGTCTCGAGATGTAGTTTTTCTGTCTCTGGTGTGAAGGGATTGATTCATGGTTAATCCACGGCTTGAGAGAATGAATGCTTGAGAGATTTCTCTCAGGCTAGGCAGCCAGGTTTAAACATGTTTCTCCTTTCATATCTCCATGTCCCTCCTGACCTGACCATGCATAATAAAACCCAGCAAACTGTGACTTCAATCTTAGAAATAAAGCAACCAGAACGCTTCTTTGGAGCAATGCCACAGAAGAGTGACTTGCTTCTCAAAAAAAAAAAAAATCATTTATAAGTATGTATGACCTCAAAGTCGTATTTACACAGTTTTAATTTTCGTTGATGGAGTCAACCAGCCGAGACATTTTTTGAATTTTTAGTTTTGCTTCAATAGACTTAAATGTTGTTGACACACACTGCTAAATGCCGCTAACAAACACTGCTAAATGCCGCTAACAAACACTGCTAAATGCCGCTAACAAACACTGCTACATGTCGCTAACAAACACTGCTACATGTCGCTAACAAACACTGCTACATGTCGCTAACAAACACTGCTACATGTCGCTAACAAACACTGCTGCATGTCGCTAACAAACACTGCTATATGTCGCTAACAAACACTGCTAAATGTTGCTAACTGTAAGACTGCTGTTGCTGTTGTGACTACAAGGAGAGGAAGCAGGTATTTGGTGGTCATACAAACGTCCTAATAACGCTTAAAAAGACATTTAAATAGGGTGACCAGATCTGAGATGATGAAAAAGAGGACACCTCAGCAGAGACTGATAAACACAAACAGACAGACACAGACTCCAATGTTAATGTTTATGATTATATTATCAAACCTCTGGTATTAAAATACATCTAGCTGACGTGACACAGACAGAACAAATGCTCAACATGTGAACAACTTACAGGTGAAAACAGAAGCTGTTTGAGGGAGTGACAGCAGCGACGGCCAATCACATGTTAGCAAGAAACGGCAGAGCCAATCGGTGATCTTGTGGGCGGCCTAAAGGGAAACCGGCTTGGATTTCTGCTGGGTCCTAATGCTCACCCAAGTACCACTAATATAGCGTAACATCTCATGCAAGTGAACCAAACGGAATAAGGGGAGGACGAGACTAGTTTGTGAACAAAACGCTTCTCGAGTAAAACAAAATATCGGACGTTCATGAAATTTCGCCCGGACATGTTTTTTAAGTCTCAAAAAGAGGACATGTCCAGGTGAAAGAGGACAAAATTACCCTCCAGAGGATGTTCTGTGTTGGTCCGGGGGACATCCTTGGAACCTGTTTTTGTTAGCCAGATATGGAATCCAGTGAACGTGAGTTTATTAACAAATCTACAAACACTGTGGCTATGACAAAACAAGGCTGAGATATCAAAGACTAAGACTGTGATATGAAGCTAGTAGATAGTCACACTAAAACGGAACAGAGTAACACAGATCTTGACGTAGGAACACAGAATGACCGACAGAGGACTATGGCACTTGAGGTTACCTTTACTGTAAATACAGACTAATCAACACACAGAATGGGGAAAGGCTGTGAATAGGCAGACAGGTGTGTACAATTAACTTGACATAACATGATGGGACTGGGGCGTGGACATGACGCAGACATGACAAGAAGGACACACATGGCAGATACATGACAGAACACGGGGGGTGTGGCTCAAGGGTCATGCTAACAAACCCTTGTAAATGTTATTAATAAACATTTTTAAATGTTCTAATTGAGTTTCTTGGTGCTGTAGATCATTACTGGAGAGCATTTCAGCAAAAGTTTGGACATCCCAGTCAAGCAGCATGTTTTGTTGTTTTTTTTAAATGAAAGTAAGTTAACAGATCATCTATACAGAGTGATCTTAAATATGACATGTTTGTCTGCACATTTTAATTTACAAGTTCTATTTATTTGCTGATTTTAATGTATTAAAAATAATAAGACTTTATATAAAATGTATCATAACCTTTGCACAGACCGCATGCTGAACAGTCTGTAGAAGAAATATCTTTTCATTTAGAAAGTCACACCTTCTGCATATATTTTTATCATTTATTTTACATATTTTAAAATAATTCTGTGCATGGGCTCAAACTATTTGATGTCCGTTGCCTTTTTATTTGAGCAAAATGTCTTTAAGATTCAGGGAAAATGCATATTCAGTTATTTGACTCTGAGTATATGTCGAAGGCAACCTTGTTATAAAGAATGGGCCGCAAGCCATGTAAAACATTTAACACCTCACTGTACTGTTATGGGGAGAATTTCAATTAGGATGAAGAGCTATTTAAGCCTTTTTAGCATGTCTGACTGGTTCTGAATGCACTACTTTGGGCTTTACCCACCATATGCTATCTGCTAGTGCTGTAACTCCAGTTTAATGATGTGTTTTGTATGCAGAGCTGAGCGGTTAAGGGTTCAGAGATCTACTCCGGGAGGCTAAATAACAGCTTGCATCGGCCCTGTCTCTATCCTGCCCTGCAATCATGGAAAGAACAAATTGACCTTATCTGAGACTCACTGCTCATCATTAGACTGGGTTTCTATGTGATGAGTGCACGTGAAGTGTTTGGTCATCCCCACTGATCTGCCATTAGGAAATGCTGAATTGTAGGTATGCGTTAACATATTCTTTTTGAGCCCTCAGCAAAAATGAAGAAGTCATTTTGTCACTGCATAGTGGGAATTTGCTGCCATTGCACTTAAAGGACATAGCATGTGATTAATTGAACATAGCGCTGATGAAATCATTCAGACTTGACATATAATCTTCCTTTGAGTCAATTTTTCATTACGCTTCCAATACTCTTGACTGAAGGTCATGTTAATCCTTCTATCATATCTAAGCAGTCTCTTTGGAAATGTTGTTGTGGTGTTTTATGACATTGAAAGGATACATTGATACAGTGTGATCGCTATATTGTTAGGATATGAAATTTAAGAAGACCAATGCACCAGTCAGTATCATGTAAGGCAGAGCTGAAGTATGGTATGATTACCTTATCTGGCCATAAACCCTGAATATGACCCTTCCACAACAGTAAAGACAATGCCGGTGTGGTTTTCATTGCTTGTGTTCTCCTCTGAGACAGATTCAAGCTGATTCCTGAATCCTAGTCTATGATATCTGTTCTGACTCATGACCAAAACATTACATACACCTTTCTCACATTCACCACTTTTAAATCCCAAGCAGAGTCAGGCAATTGAGTCCTCTCTATATTATATGTTCAATTCAAAACAGCTTTTCTCTTCACTCACCTCTCTCAGACACTTCTCTTCCACACGTACACCTCTTCTCTCTCCTCTTTCTCCAATTTCTTCAGTTTTCTGGTGCGCATGTAATATCAGCATCTACAAATATGAAAAATTAGTACAATAACGGAAAACAAAACTGTACACAAATATATTTACATTTTACATTTGTGGCATTTGGCAGACGCTCTTATCCAGAGTGATGTACAGCAGTGTTTTGTTTCTCCGCTAGTACAGACAGGTTAGAGTCCAAACGACTCTTCAGTTCAGACAAAACCAAATGTCAGCAATAAAACAAACACAAATATCAGCTTTTCTCGTCACTACCCTCCTCTCTCACAAACGTCTCTTGCATGCCATGTAAGTTATCCTCAGCTATCTTCCTTTAATCTCTGTCTTTCCTTTTTCTGTTCACTCCAGCCCAAGTCATGTACCACTTATGTAAACATCTGATAGCTTTAACTGAACATAATTATCTGTAAAAAGCATTGTAAGACCCATTTAAAAGGTGCTCAAAAGTGTTTTGACCTGTTATTGAGGGATTACAAGAAGCTGAGAATCTGAGAGCATATCCTATCCTGATCCATCCATTATCTTATCCATTTAATCCTGATCAGCCTCTTAAATGATCAGGATTATAATATCCTAAGATGTATTATTTTGTAACTGCTTGGAAAATAATGTCAATTGAAGTTATTTTACAGGCATATGAGTACATACTGAGTGAATGACTGGCCTGGATGCAAGTGCATGGAGCATTTATTAATTGATACCAAACATCAAGGTCAGCTGTGGCAGAAGGTCCACGATTGGGTGCACATGAACAAGACAGATCCATGATAACTAAGAAACAAGACAGAATACAACAAAGTAGAAACCAAAATACAAGTAACAGAAATGTCAAAAGCATGAGATACAAGATGTGAGACTTGAGCTGTGATCTGGCCAGTGACAGACAGAACTGTACATATTTATACTTGATAAGGAATGTCCCACGAATTGCCATGATGTTGAAGAGCTGCCTCCTGAGCAAAGCACAAATCATAAGAGCTTGTTGCACTTACTGTTTCTGGTCTTTTTAACATGCTAATTCTATTTCCAAACCCTGATAATACCTTATTACATATAGTCTTTCTTGAAAATGACCTGAAACATTGTGATATTATATTTTATGCGTTTTGCCTACACCTGATAACACGAGGGATTATGGTCCTTTGACTAGCGGAAGATGACAGGAGCATTGTGAAGGCAGCTCCTTCATCAAGATTCAGGAACATCAGCTTCAGTAGATCTAAGTAAAAAAAAAAGACTCAACTCTTGACCTTTCAAAGCTCCTCGGCTTCCAAATGATTTTCTGTCATCTGTGCACAGGCCAATAGATCAAGCTGCCTGAGGAAAAGAACCCCCCCATCTCCATCTTATACAGAAGGACCACGCTGCACTGCTCCTTCTACTGCTTGTTTACATCTCAAAGTCCTCATTTAGAGCAGAAAAAGAGTCTGGTCCAGAACAGGCAGCGTTTTAGAGTGTAGCACACTATCAGTCCATCATTGTGTGCCATTTAGCTCTCGCTCTCACTCTTTCTCTCTCTCTCTCTCTTTTCTCAGATTGCAGTTCCTGGCTCAAAGGCCAAGCAGTAGCCGATAAGGCCATGGACCGTGCGCTGGCTAGTCTATCAGCAGATAACGTTTTTCAGTATGAGTGCCCGTGGCGTCTGTTCCTGTAATGGAATAGTTTATGCTATGCCCTTTTCATTGTAGTGAGAATTTCATTACAGTTAGACGCCCTGTCTCAGCTACCAACTTGATTACGCTTAATTTCTCTGTGTTAAATGGATTCTCTTTAAAAGACCTCAAATTGAATTACACTCAGCCACTGATGTGTAAAATCACTTTGATGGAGGGAGACTCGTTAAAGATCTCTGTACATGTCATATTTGTTTCTTCGTATGCGTTTCTCGTAGTGGTCTGGTAATAAAATGTGGGCAAAGTTAACAGGCGCTTTGAGGAGGAAACTGATATAAATCCTATTTTCACGATATGAGCTTGTATACTGTACACCAGCCTCACGTACACCATTACAGTTTCAATTCCCAAGCAAAGTCAGGCAAATGTCCTCTCAACACCATTCAATTCTAAACAGCTTTTCACTCACCTCCTCTCTCAACCACTTCTCTTTCATATTGTGCACCTCTTCTCTCTTCTCTCTCTGTTTTTCCTCAGCTCTCCTCTTATTTTTCATCACTCACCTCCTCTCTTAAACAATTCTCTTCCATACCATGAACCTGTTGTCTCTAGAATAATAGATAGCTTGGTACTAATATTGTACTATAAACCCATAGGGTTGCTACTGTAAATTAACACTGTCATATAATTTTGGTTATTTTTTTGGCATAGAAGTGACATTATTTTTGGCTCACACTGAAGACCTCTCTCTAATGAGATGGGTGGCCTGTGCAAAATCCCAGAATGAAGCAGACTTGTTCATCTATTAGCTAAGAACAGCTCCTGAGTCATTTCATTCAGCTTGTATGATAACATGCGAGTTAGTCTACATATAAATCTGTCAAGACAGTGATTTAAATACCAAAAACATCCCCTATAAAATGTCTAATATTTACACTTGTACTAGGATAGTAAAGTCAGGGTAAACTGGGGCAGGTGTCCTGGAATTTCCTCAAGTCCTGATTGGGGTTGTGAACCTGCTGGAGCTGCAGCTGTGTATAAGCTGAATCAGACTGCCTGACTGACATTATTCTTGATGTTTAACGATGGCTGATGTTTACATGGTGAGAGAAGGTCACAGAAGCTGTGCCGTATTTCCCTTCAGCTGTCAAACCATTGACATTTTGAAAGCTGAAATTGGACAAAAAGGTGCAAACAACAGCCATATTTGTTTTAGAGACTGTTGGTCATGTAGCATGGGTCTGCTGAGGCTGAGACTCATTTGAGCTGTAGCCTGGTTGAAAAATTGTCTGAATTTTGTTTGTGTTCCTCATCAGTCGGCAAATAGTTTAATTATGAGACTGTCAGTGGATTAATGTCCCAGTTCATAGCATGAAATGTAAGAATGCTCACAGCACTAATGACTTGTCCCACATAATGACTTGTTCACTCATAACTGAGAAAGATGCTAGGAGGCACCGAGAACAGAAAATCTTTATATAGTGAACAGCCACTTCATTAAAACCACCTCCTTGTGTCTATACTCATTGTCCATTTTAGCTCCACTGACCATATAAGTGAACTGAAGCCCAGCTGTTCCTCTGTGTACTTTGTTCAACCTGTTCTTCAGTGTACACAGGATCACAACAGAGCAGGTAGTATTGTGGGTGGTGAATGGTTCTCAGCACTGCAGTGACACCGATGTGGTTGAGGTGTGTGAGTGTATGTTGTGTTGATGGTGGTCCAGACCACTGAAGAACATGGTGGAATGAGGCACCTATATGGTCAGTTGAGCTGAAAAAATGGACAAACAAGAATAACTGAATGTTCTGGCTGATTAGAGTTTTATTCTAAAATGCTTTATAGACTGTTTTGACAGACTTACTAGGGAGTAGACACATTTATATTTTATGTATATTTTAGCTGTTATTCTTATTAAAATTGTGTCATATCTGGAGATATACAGCCCTTCAAACTCTACAGTTTTTGTATAGAAGACTAATGAACATTCCAGATATTTCAATGTTTTTAGATTTCAAAGTAAAAAAAAAAAGTAGCTGCTTTCACCAATTTAGCATCAGTTTACACTCTTGTCTGTTGGTTAATCTAATTACAAATCATGTAAAATGTATGAATACGTTTGAGCTGCTTTGATCACATTGTTGAATGGTGTAATATGGTGTATGTTACTGCAGGCTACATGACTAAAAGAACGGAAGATGAATCAAAGCAGATTGAGATAGGCTTTATGTACCGAGGTTCAGTAAAGTGATGTCTTGGAGATGATGTCTGGAATATCCCCAGGTGGATTATTTGCCCTAGAATTGAACTTAGCTTTCAGTATCATTACATCACTCGTGAAGAGCACTGTGTACTTCCTACAGGCAACACACACAAGAGAGTACACTAAAGCTATAAACTGTTCTAAAAAAATGTAGGAATAATAATTGAATATAATTGATGCACTTGTAAGAAGTTTAGATTTTGTATTGTGTTTTCCTGTTTAATTTGGTCTCATTTGAAGGAAGGAGAGGTGGGGAGGAGGGGGAAACCAACTCGTTCAGCAGAGTACTACAAAAATAAGAAAAAGAAACACTTTATATGGATAGTACAGTTTTGATATTTTGTAGATGCTCACCTTGCACTTAATTGACCTTCGTTTACATTCATAATAATATTTAAGAATTGACTTAATTTTGAGTAACCATCACCTGACCCTAAGCCTAATTCCCAACCTCAACCAACCTTCAATTCTTATCTATCTGTCTGTCTGTCCATCCATCCGTCCATCTGTCCACAAGGGTGTGTCAAAAATGATCCACTCTGCCATTATTTTTAGACATAAAGTCCTGTGATTCAGTCCACTTTATCCATCTATCAGCAAGCTTTTATAAACATGTTTGGCTGAGCTGTGAGCCATGAATGCACCTCTGTCTTCACCTCTTCATCTCAGTCCTCTTATGGCTTTTTCAGGACCCAGAAAACTGTCAGCTTCAATTTTTCAGCTGATAGTTAAGTTTTGAACTTCTTGGTGGGTGATTGAAGATGTTTCTGTTGTTTATTCTCAGACCCGTAGTGATAGATCTATGTCTCATCACCAGTAATGATTCTTTTCACATTGAACTTTCACCTTCCTTACATTACTGCTCCAAATTTTGTTTTCAGATGCCCAAACACATCTACAATGAATCACTGCATGCTGCTCTTCTTTAGCTGAAAGTGGGGCGTCAATTTTTGTTGCACTGCAGTCATAAATGAACTGATGTTACACGTTCAAACATGCACAGCGGTTATGATGGAGACAGTGACCAAGTACAGAAAGTGTTCATAAGACATTTGCAGCCAATAGAAGTTTTAATATAACTAAAGTGTGATTTATTTTTAGACTCGATATATTATTTGTAGTTCTCATCCAGTACCTGTTTTGGTGTTTGATGTTAAGTTTCTCATTTGAGGTTGAGAAATTCCAGTTAAGTCAAAATACACGATGCAAGAATCCTTGATACTATTTATGTTTTGAGCTCTAAACAGATACAGATACAAGTACAGATAATGGCATTACACAACTAGTATACACTGATCACCCAGTTATCTTCTGTTTTTGTACAGAAACTGTGTTTTCAAGAAAGCAGTGCATTGTGTAATTCTAGTTTCTTCCTGACTGTAGAGTAGAGCGGCCTTTAACAGGCTAATTGGTGTTTGTGATGTTCTAATCTGAATCCTTTGGCCTCTATGTGCTCAGCCAGCCTTGCTTCTAATCTCCTCTGACCCTGCTAGGAAAGAGCTTCATTGTTAAGAGGTCCGTCTTGTCAGCACAATGCAACAAAAATCTTCATTGTCTTTAGCACTTTCCTGCAGCAGTCGACGCCCGTAATCCGGCCCGCAGAGCTGCTACGGGATTTCCATAATCCTGCTTCCGAATTAATGAGAGCCTAATCCGGGAAAGGCGGCTGTTTGTGACCCCTGTTCAGATGAAATGCATCGTCAACAGTCCAGTTTTCTCTCCTTATCCTTGTAAAGTGTTGGCTTATTATTTAATGTTTTCTGAAAATGACTATTTTTAAACTAATTCATGCTACTGTGACAGCATACTTGAATACTAAGAGCAAAGAACTGAAGTGTGGTGTAAAAACTGGTAATATAAAAACTGGTAATATATTATTGTTGTGATAAATAAGTATATCATGGTATATCATTAAATATTATGGTGCATCATAGATATAATCAGTATTTTAGTTGTTCAGTACCGTACAAAAATGTATTATAGGGACCAGTCATAGGGAAACCATAAACAACCAATGTACAATAATTTCATAAACTACATTGAATTAAGTTTCAGATTTGATTTGACTTATTGTTAACACTTTATTTTAAGTCTGTTTCTTAACAATTATACAAAAATAATGCCATACTAAAATTAATAGCGAGCTTATAAATGCATTATACGATATCTTTATAAGGTCTTGTTATTGTTTTTTTATTTATTTTTTTGAGTAATAAGTTAAGTGTTAATTTTAAAGTGTACTTGAAATGCCTTGACATTGACAAGCCATTAATATTAAAACCAATCCAGTATACTGTAGCTAATATACTGTTGGTGCCACCAAAACAGCTCTAACCTATTGAGTCATGGAGTCTACAAGACTTCAGAAGATGTCCTGTGCTATGTCGCACCAATATGTTAACATCAGATTTCTTAAGTCATGTAAGTTGTGAGGTAGAGCCGGTTCGGGACTTGGATCAGACTTGGTGTTTCAGCACCTTCCACAGATGTTTGAATATGATGTTTGAAATGTTGAGATTTGATTGATATACTACAATAGTTTAAGTTCAAGTTTAAGAGGTTTTTTATTGTCATTTCAGCTACATACAGTACAGTACATATTGAAACAAAACAAAAGTCCTCCAGGATCTAGTTAAAAACAAGTGCAACAAAAAGCATACAATAAATACAAGCTTTTTTTTGTCTAACTAGACTAAGACACATTACAGGATGAAGACAAATGTGATGTTGGTCAGTATATGGTACTGAGTTATATTTAGCAGAAGTTTTATAATAATTTTAGCAGCAGTTTTTATAGTACAATGTACAAATGTGCAATATTGCAATTATTGTGTAGGCCAATGCAGTGCTGTGCAATATGCAGTGGTATTTAGTCCCTGAGAGTAAGAGAGTAAGGAGTTTAACAGCCTGGTGGATGAAGCCCTGGTGGGTCTGAGCATGCTGTGGTATGTTCTACCAGAAGGCAGCAGGGTGAAGAGACCATGTACTCAATGATATGAGGTAGTGAATAGTATAATAATGTTATCAGATGATATATTACATAGTGTGTATCTACAGTAGAATACCATTCTCTGTATACAGTGATGTGATTGATCAGATCAGACAGCAGGAGGTCATTACTGTCTCTGCAGTAAAGAGACTTGTGTACAGATGTACTACACTGGGTAAAGGATCTCACATGGATTGCACAAGATGGCTAAACTCGGTCTAAACCTAATACTTAGAAACCTTCCTGATAAATGATACACATGTACATGAAAACATTTTTAAAAATCTAAATGTTACATTTTTGCCTCCCTGATCACCATTAGTGTGAAGCCACAGGCTCCTGGAGCTGAAGGGGTTAATTAGCTTTCTTCTTGCTTAACTGAGGTGATTTACAGCTCCAGTACTAAGACCGTAATCAAAAGCAGGGTTTAATTTGTCGATCATTGCCCTGAGACAGAGCTTGTGTCTGGGTATGAATCAGGATCTGGAGGACGGTGAGCTGTGGCAGATTACGCTGTGTGCTGTTAGTGCAGATCACAGAGCCAGGATGATCCTGCTGGATTTCTCTAGTGCACATGCTCAAATGCACACACAGCCAAACGCAATCATGTCTCGCCTGCTGTCTGTGGTGACAGGCGTGTAGGAGATGTGTGAGAGTCGGTGTGTGCATGAACGGTGCATGTTGGTGTTTCTCACTGGACACAGCTCAAACACACTTTTCACACCTATGTGACCACACATGTGCATGAAATTCAGTCTTCCTTCTGTCACTTCTCAATAGTGTGTGTGTGACAGTTTCCTTTGTAATAGGTGGGGGAGATTGTGGAGAGAGAGAGAGAGAGAGAGAGAGAGAGAGAGAGATGGAGGTGATAGAGTGAGTTAGAAAGAGAGAGAGTGACAGAGGTAGAGAAGGAGAAGGAGATAGAAGGTGAAAGAGAGAAGGAGGGAGGAGAGAGAGAGAGAAGGAGAGAGAGAAAGGGAAGAAAGGGAGAGCAAGTGAGAATGAAAGAAAGAAAGAGAGAGGGGGTGAAAGAGAGTGAGTGAGAATGAGAGCTAGAGAGAGAGAGAGAAAAAAAAATGAAAGGGAGAGAGGAGGACAGATAAGAGAGAGAAGGTGTTGAGAGATAGATGGGGGAGAGAGAGAGAGAGAGAGAGAGAAATACATAAGGGAAGAGATAGGAGGAAGAGTGAGAGAGAATGAAAAGGAGAGATAGTGACAGAGGTAGAGAAGGAGAAGGAGATAGAGGGTGAAAGAGAAGGAGGAAGAGAGAAGGGAAAGAGAGGAAGAGGAAGAGAGCGAGAGCAAGTGAGAATGAAAAAGAGAGAGAAAGAGGGAAGGAGGTGAAAGAGAGTGAGTGAGAATGGGAGATGGAGGTGGAGAGAGAGAGAAGGAGAAGGAGCTAGAAGGTGAAAGAGAAAAGGAGGGAGAGAGAGATAAAAGGGAAGAGATAAGAGATGGTACACTAATGCATATGCATATTCTAGTAAAAATAAACAAACAAATAAACAAATAAATTACATAAAAAAACATTCTTTTATGTTAATATTTTATCATCAATTCTAACTGATTCTGTAATTCCAAATGACCACCTTCTGATCAGTGCATCATGATGGATCAACACATTCCTGCATCCTATTACCCAGATCTGGAGACATGTCCAGATGTTCCAGCTTTGAGCTGTCCAGCACAAGATCAAGAGCATCACGTAGACTTCTTGTGCTCTAATGGTCCACATGACCTTAACACTTCAGTGCTTTAGGGAACCAGAGGGCCAGAGTAGCCACAGCCAGCCTGCACTGCCTCAGAGCTACGAGAACCAGGGCACGCTCTGGCATCAAGCAGCGTAGTCAAGCAGATAATAAACATGACTGCTGAAGAATGCAATTACTGCACGTCTCGATTCATCGCCTTCATTTGCATGGCCGTAGTGCCGACTCTCTCTGTCTTCACACACATGGCCAGACACCACAAAGCTGCAGATGGAATTAGGCATGTGCCACTATAATATTTTAATGATGTTACTCACGATAACACATTTTGCTTTTATATGATGATTCTGCTAAATAAAGAGAAAAAATAACGTCTGTTAAAGGTAACCATGCAATAAATGCATTAACACCATTATTCTGTAACAGCATAATGCATTTGCGACCCATAGTTGCAGGCTTAATTCAGCTTGCTTGGAGTCATTCCCACATGGATCGCTAGATAAAATTGGGAGGAAGTTGTGGACTGGAGGTTAGGGTCACCGGTTCAATCTCCTGGCAGGACATCACTGAAGTGTCCTTGAGCAAGGCACCTAACCCCCAACTGCTCCTCGGGCACACTGCTTCTGGCACATGTGATAACTGTTCCCTAGTATTCCTAGTATGTTTCAGTGCATGGGTGGGTCAGTTGAGGTCCGATTCCTTTGTGTGCAAACACACACAAAAAAAAAGTCTTGCACTTTCAATTTCCCTTTACAACTCCTGGCAGAGATAATTTTTAGCGAATAAGTTGCCACACAAAGCACATTTTTCTGTCCAGAGACTACTGGACATAATCAAATGCAACGGCGTTAACACATTTTGGCACAGAATGCCATTATAGCACATTAACTATGACAGTCCTAGAACAAAATGCAACAAATAAGCTCCAAGCATTGAATAAATATGTTTTAACATATTCCTTCCACTCAAAAATGTAGTTCCATCCCAAGTGGCTTGTTATTCAATGTGACCGCCAGAATAATGGAGTTGATCTAGCAGCACTTTTCAAACTATGCGGGCAATGCACAGACCATTCATTTGAGGAGGAAATAATAATCCACAGTCCCTGACCACACTGACAACTGGCTGATCAGACCAATTAAACTCAGTATAATTCATTAAAACTCTTGTTTTAACTTGTGTAGTTTCCTGTTACATTATGTCAATTAACAGCACTTTAAACATTACATTACATTACATTTAGCGCACGCTTTTATCCAAAGCGACTTACAATAGTATAAAAGTACAAATGTACTTTTACAAAAAAGCAAAAAGTACTAAAGTTAAATAATTAACATTTGGATATCGAATGCTGAGTGCATATCAGTACTCATGGGGAGTATTTGGGATCACTAGAGCAGGTGCTCTTTGAAGAGCTTGGATTTTAGGAGTTTCTTGAAACCAGTGAGGGACACCTCTGCTCTAGTGGCGGTAGGCAGCTTGTTCCACCATCTGGGAACTACTGAGGAAAACAGTCTGGATTGCTTTGTGTGAATGTTAGGCAAAGCAAGGCGACGTTCAGTGGAGGAGCGCAGCGACCGGGCAGGGACATAAGCTTTTAGGAGCGAGTGTAGAAAAGAGGGAGCCTGCTCTGTCATCACCTTATACACAGTAAATTTGCCAGTGTTAAATCAACACTATTAGAGTTAAATTAACACTGAGGGTGTCAAAATATAACACTCTCAGTGTTAATTTAACTCTAGTAGTGTTGATTTAACACTGGCAGATTTACTGTGTAGGCGATCGTGCAGGCTTTGTGTTTGATCCGGGCAGCAATTGGAAGCCAGTGTAGCTCAATGAGCAGTGGGGTGAACAGTCAAATCACATTCAGTCTGATATAAATTCTCATGCAAAAGTTTGAGCATTTCTGGAGGAATGATGTGCAGCATGTTGCTGATCAACTACAACTACAGTGTATGATTTATCCATTTGAGTTGAACTATAAATGAGAAGTCCATTCTCAGTACACCTTCACTACAGCAGCTCTAGAAGTTGAGGAGATGCTACCTCCACCATGCTTCACCTGGGACCCTATTATCATGGCTTTTTGGACATCAGTCAAATCATGATTTTTGCTCATGATTATAGCTTTACACTCTGCTACAACTGACTGGTGTGCTCACTTATTTATACATGCAGCAAACGTAAACCATTTACCAAATCATTGGTCAGAAAACGTCCTCCTGAGAACTGAGCCACCATTTGCAGGTCACAGCAGGGAACTGTTGGAGGGGAAAAAGCTGGAAAGAGGGAAAATCTCTTCCATAGTCTTCTTATACACAAAGATAAAAACATGAAAAGATTGAAATGTCTGGTATAAAACTAACACATGACTGTTATTATTAGGTTCTACTGAGGTTGAAATGTATTTGTGATCTCACATATCTGGGAAACAATCCCTGTTGTTCGACTTGTGTTTCCATCTTCAGTATTTATACAGATGTTTCTGTCGTATTGGTCATTCAGTTTTTGATTTAGTTCCCTTAAAAGATCTTATACTTCTTGATTTTGGGCTGTCTTTTCTTTGGTGCAATCTTAGCTTGTCTTGTGAAGCTACTCTGTGTATGTAAAACAGTATTTTTTGAAAACTGCACCTTCTTATTGAATATTGGCACACATCTAGGTGGAAGCTGCAGACTTTCTGAATTTGACTTCATTATCAGAGTGGATCAGATAAGGGCTTGTTGTCTGCAGGATGCGGAGGTGGAAGCTGCACTACTTCCAGGATCGAATAAATAAGAGTAAAACAAAGGCTGCCTTCAGAGTCTTCAGCCGCCCTGAACTTCAGAGCAGCCTGGAGGGGAAAAGAGGAGCCTCATGAAGGGAAAACAGAAACTTAATAGCTACAGACACCAAATACAGGATATTGAACTTAGGCAACTAGATGCTGTAATTATCATTGGTTTTTAGGAGGTTTTAAATGCCTATGATGTAAGCCAAGAAGAGAAGTGGTCTTGAAACCAAAGCATTGTTGGTTCAATCCACTGAACCTGCAAGAAAAATCCACAGCTGAAGTGCCTTTGAGCAAGGCACCTAACCACCAACTGCTGCCCTTGGTGCTGCAGCAAGCTGCCTACTGCTTTGGGTATGTGTGTGCTCACTAGTGTGTGTGTTCTGTGCTCACTATTGTGTGAGTATGTGTGTATTACCTCTGGATTTTAGATAAACAGCTTTTTTTTCAGTCATTCCCTTTCTCAGACACTTCTCCCCTGTACTCTTCACCTCTCCCTCTGTTTTCCTCTTTTCCTTTCACTGACTCTTCTCTTCCATACTGTGCACCTCTTCTGCCCTTTTCCTCTTTTTTCTCAGATCTTCTCTTGTTAGTCTTCCCTCACCTCCTATCTCAGACACTTCTGTTATCCTCTTCTCTCTCCTCGAAAAGTAAAAATACTTTTTGTTATGTGTGCTGTAAACCAGCCAATCAGAGCAAAACAGCTGCCGTTATTTACCATACAAGGTCAGGCAAACAGACTCTCTACACCAACCATCCAATTCATTCAGCATTTCTCTCTACTAACCTTCTCTCACACACACTTGTAAATGTATGAAATCATCAATTATCTTCCTCTTTCTTTTCTCTCCTCTTCATTTCTTCCTCAACTCTCTTCTGTCTGAGCAATTTTATTTTCCACCCATTTTCTGGCATCTGCTGTTTTTTTTAGGTCTCGTGTGATTGACTAGCCAATTAGAGCAGAGCTCGTAAAGTGATTCATGAGACACAATAAAAGGGAAAACAGTGTGGACTAAAATGCTTTTTAAGGGTTAAATTTTGGACATTTTTGGGTACCGGTATTTGATCCCACAAGTGACAATTTTTGTATCTATTGTCTTCTCCATCTTGTCTGAAAACCTGTTTTTTCATCACTAAACCAAAATTATTATATTGAATTGTGTCCTTTAAGCATGAAGAAAAAAGACACATATGTCTCCTCCTTCTAAATAATGTGCACGATTAGTTGCAGAGCAATGTAGATAGTTAAGGGAGCAGTAAGTGTAACCATGGCACTGGGGTTGCTAAGCTACATGTGAAAATAGCAGTGACACACCTCTCTCTTAGCCTCATACAGGAAATGGTTGCAGTATCAAGTTCCGGCTGTATATGATAGACTTATGGATATAAACATATTTAAATATGTATATGCATATGCAATGATGTGTACACACCAGCTACTTTACTGTACACTCTTGGTTAGTATGTACACCTTGCTGGAGAGAGTGAAGTTGACCTCATTATTGAATAAGTTCTGACCCCAGAGATGCTATTTAGGTGGGAGACCACGTTCAAACTAGCAGTACTACTGAAATGTGGAAATGTAGCTAGCATGCCATTACAATACTGTGAGAATGATTTTGAGCTTGATAAAGAAAGTAATCCTAATCCAAGTCCAAGTAATCCAAAGTGGAATTCCAAATTAAAACATTTTAAGGTGCTGAGAAAGACCCACCAGCAAATATTATCTGTTCAGCAGTAGTCAAGTCAGAAACGGACACATTGCAAACAAAACTTGGCACAGGGGCAACAAAAGGCTGGAAGTGGTACTAATTAAAAAAAAAAAGTCACATGACATAAGAGCAAGAACTTCTTAGAAGCAAAGATAGGCAGAGGTGCACCATTTTGCAAAAATCTGCATCTGACAATTGGTGAGCATTTTTAGAAAAACATTTCTTGAACATAAAATTTAAAAGGCTTTGAATATCCCAACATCTACAGTACATGATATCATGTAAAAAGATTCAGAGAATCTGGAGAAATCCCTGTAAGCCACGGACAAGGCCAACAGTCAATACTGGATGCTTGTGATCTTTGGGCCCAGTACTGTATTTGAAATCACTGTCTGGGCTCACGAGCATTCCAGAAATAATTTTTGTGAAAACAGTTTGCCATCCAATATACAACTCCAATCTCGAGTTGTTGTTTGCTCGGCGGGGTGGGGGTGGGGGTTGGGAGAGCTGGAGGGGTTGTTCGCCCAGGACACCATTTTTATTTTATGGAAACAGGACACTTTTCAGAAGACATTGTAGATATGGCCAGTTTGGTATGATCTAACTTTATAAACCTTAGAAACATAAACAATCATGATGCATACTATACATTCCAGTAAGCAGTGATGTTTTTTTATTTTATTTGCACATCTCAAATTTGGATATTTGTTCCTGGCATATTAGGAAGAGATACAGAGAGAATAGCTATGTGACCGAGAGCATTCAAAACTAATCAAAACTGTTCTGATATACACTGAGCATGATTTTCATACATACCAGAATGATTTGTAGCTATTTTGTAACCAGCTGACCTGCTCTAGGACATATAGCTCCACAGAAATGTGTGTTTAGTCTGATTAGATGGTATAGACCATATAGATGTTTGTCTGGATCAGCCCCTCTTGTCCCATTGTCTCTACAGTTTCAAGGCCACATTTCCTCTAGACTTATTTCCCCCATTCTTCTCTTTTTCTCTCTGCTTTTTTCTGGCAATTCTACTAGATATGTAACTGGTCCAGGAGACAAATCAGCAATTGTTATGAATGGAGGCAAGTTTTTAATTTACAAAGTCCTGCCTGTTTCTACATTAACATCATTCCGTACTTACATCAGCTTAAAAACAACTCTAAACATGGTGTGTATGCCAAAAAAGAAGCTTGACCATCCTATGATTAGTGTAAGTGTTTTTTCTAGTGGCACCAATGATCTGAACTTTCCTAGTGCTGATGAAGCTCAGAAATAAGACTTTCACTTATAAGACAGTAGTTACATTCAGATACCTTCTTTAATAGCAAGCACTTACTGTTGGATGATGTTTAGAGAATAATGAACTAATTTGCTGATACATTACTGCGCTTCCACAAATTAAAATATTTTCATTTAGAATAAGTTCATTTGTGTTCATATAAAAATCATATACTTCAAATTCATATGCTCATGGAAAGTGATATTTTTCAAACTATTTTGTTTTAAGGTTGATACTGTTTGAATAGTAAGTCATGCAAACTGTAATAAAAGGGAAACCGTGTGTTTTAGGAAAAGTCAAAATGGGCATGGTTTGTATGTGTAAAAGTGTTCTAAAAAGTTACAATGTAGAGCCATGTTTGCTAAGAGTGCAGCAATGTAAACTGTAAAATCAGTGTTATGTGATCTTATATTAGGCTAAGCTTGAAAACATTGTTGGAAGAGCATGGAGGGGCAGTTTCACCTACAGTCATCTTGGGAATGTGTAGATTCCCATTGAATTATGGTTTGAAATATATTCACTGGATATTTTCTTTTCTTCTTCCTTTTCTCTATTTTTTCACTCTGTCTGTGTGTGTCTGGTAGAGAGGTGGTGGGTGGCAGTCACGCCTCACTGTAAATCACCTGACTGCCATTGCAGGGCTTTGCTGTAGCCACAGCAACCCAGCTGGTTCCAGATTTCCTCTTCAGCAGTACCTGTCATTATGGACAGTCAGTGTTATGTCTCAGTCATTCAGAGCAAACATCACATGCGTAGGACGAGATCAGTCTCTGTGAAAGCTCTAGACTTTCAGATATATCTCTTACAGTACAGTGTTCAGTACCCTGTCAGTCAGTCTCTCCCTATCTCCCTCCCTCTCTCCATCTCTCTCTCTCTCTCTCTCTCTCTCTCTCTCCATCTCTCTCTCTCTCTCTCTCTCTCCTCTGTCTCTCTTTATCCTTTCACCACTCTCCTTCTCCCATTACTTTGGTCATGTGATGAGGCAGCACATGAGAGCATTGAAGGAAGTGTTATGACGGGACTTGTGGAGGGAGTCAGAAGACGTGGAAGACCAAGAATAACCTGGATGGATAACATCAAGACATGGACTGGATTATCAGGTGCTAGCCTTCTACAAGCAACCAGAGACAGATGGCATTGGAGAGAAGTGACTCGTCTGTGCAGCCTACCATCGCGAAGCGATGACGGCCTATGACATGACATGACTCTCCTTCTCCTCTCTCTTTTTCCTCTTTCTCTTTCTCCCCTTTCTCTTTCTCCTCTCTGTCCCTCCCTCTCTCTCTCTCTCTTTCTCTCTTTCTCCCTTCTCACTCTCTTTCTCTCTTTCTCCCTTCTCACTCTCCTTCTCCTCTCTTTTTCCTTTCTCTTTCTCCCCTTTCTCTTTCTCCTCTCTCTCTCTCTCTCTCTCTCTCTCTTTCTCTTTCTCTTTCTCCCTTTCTCCCTTCTCACTCTCCTTCTACTTTCTCACTCTCCTTCTCCTCTCTCTTTTTCTCTTTCTCTTTCTCCCTTCTCTTTTTTTCCTTTCTCTTTCTCCCTTCTCTCTTTCTCCTCTCTCTCTCCCTCTCTCTTTCTCTCCTTCTCTCTCTCTCTCTCTGTTTCTTTTTCTTTCTCTCTCTCACTCTGCCTCTCTCTCTCTCTCTCTCCCTTCTCACTCTCCTCCTCTCTTTCTCCTCTCTCTCCCTCCCTCTATCTCTTTTTCTCCTTCTCTCTCTCTCTCTTTTTCTTTCTCTCTCTCTCTCTGTTTCTCTTTCTCTTTCGCTCTTTCCCTCTCTCTCTCTCTCTCACACACACACACACACACACACACACACACACACTCACTCACTCACTCACTCATTTCTCAGACTCTGTCTAATTTTACATCCTCTTCTGCTGGACCACAAGCTTCCACACAGGAAGTGATGTCATGCATTTCTCTTCCTGTGGCTGAAAAGGGAGTAACTTCTTAGTTTTCTCTGCATCATGGCTCAAGCAGAACAAACCACCAGGTCTCTGCTGACCTTTGACCTGTTTTGTCTTTTCTGTTGTCCTCTTAAAGTTGTGAAATCCTCCCAAAATGTAACAATGGCGCATAATTGCTTCAAAACAGCGAACACTTTTGCATGCTTTATTATACAATACACTATATAGACAAAAAGTATTGGGACACCTTCTCATTCACTGTTTCTTTCAAAAATAAGTCAATTAAAAAAGAGTTTATCCTGCTTTTCTTGGAGTTTCTACTAGATTGTGGAGCATTGCTATGAAGATTTGATTGCATTTTAGTGAAAGAGTGTTAGTGAGATCAGGATTTCCCAAAAGTACTGGATGGAGCAGAGAATACATCCACAGCTCAATACTGGGGTGGGGTTATACCCCTCTATCCCACACCTGGCATTAGACATGGTGCCAGAATGTTTATCTACTCCAGAGAGTCCTATTCTATTGGCAGTCCTTCTCTGCAGGGACTAGACATGCTGTGTGTTTGTACATCTGTGTCAGCAATGAGTGAATTCAAATTCTAACAGTAAAGCCATAGAAGACAAAAGACTGTTACTACAGCTACCACATCATGTTGTTTTAATACCTTTGATTTTAGAAGAAAGATTGGTGCAGTGTCCACAAACTTTTGGACACAGAGAAGATGTTCATATTTGTTCCATATGTTTCTCAGCAGACATGCATCTCTGTGCATGCATCTGTTCATTCTATTTATTATCAGTTTAATTAAGAAGAAGGCATTTGCTGCTAAGCCCAAAAGACATGTCCAGTCTTGACCTTTATAATTGTATGCCCGAGTGTTTCACAGTAATTTATTGAAGTGTGCTTTGCATGGGTGTGTTGATTACAACTAATAAAGCTGCACCTCACCATGTAAATACTGGTTAAATCTATACTGAATGGATATTAATTAGCAAATTTGGTCATTTAGTGTGAACATTGAGGTGGAGTCTAAACATCTTTGAAACATCTTTGAAATTCAGAGATTTTTTTTATTATCAGAGTTTAGAATTAAAACAGACAGAATGAAAAAGTATTTATTCATTTGGTAACACTTTCTATGAAGCCATTATAAATGTGTTTATAACTGTTTATAACTTGGTAATAATGCTTTGTAAGTATACTTATTAACTGTAATAATGCATCATGATGCTTTAATTATATATTATAATTCAGGGTTTGATGATTTATAAACATGTCATAACATTAATGTTATAATTCACTATAATGCATTATAAACAAATAATCTGCACAGTTATAAAGGCCTTATTACCATTGTAAACACACACACACACACACACACACACACACACACACGTACACACATAAGATATGCAAAATGAGCCCTGACCATGTATTGAGTGTTTATACTGTACATACCTTTCAGTAGACCAACATTTATTTATAGATTCTTTGTGTAATGAATCTATATAATATATGAGTTTCACTTTTTTACTGAAATAAATTAAGCTCTCAATAATATTCTGTGTTTTTGAGATGCACCTGTATGCCTTTATGTGTAATGTACAAAGTACAAACCGGATTCCA
>BRDA01000365.1:47116-58493 GCA_036984385.1 Crenuchus spilurus | reverse complement strand
TCACCATAATGTTGTGTGCATTGTAATATACTATATAACTGTGCTCTTACCTGCTAACTGAACCTTCACACTCTGCTCTTACTGGTGCAATGTGACATTAATGAAGATTGACCACCAGACTAGTCCAATTTAGCCATGAAACCTCCCACACTAAAATGACAGGTGTTTCAGTTTCATTGTCTAACCCCTGTATATACACGAGCACTTAAAAATACATTAAATTTCAGCGGTTATACTACATATTGCACTTACAGTATTATATACAGGGTCATATCAGAATATTATGGTTTGGATTTAACTCAGACTAGGACGTCACAGATGCCAAGTGACAATGTTTGCTGCATGTATAAATTGATGGTATACATACATGCACATGATGAAATGATTGAATTATAGTGAATCTATAGGTTAGATGACTTGATGAGTTTATATCCTTCATTACTGAAGTCCAGATGCCATCACTCTCTCATCCTCCCCTCTCTTCCCAGACGCACTTTGCCCTTCATCCATGACTGACTACCTCACCCTCCACACACATGTAAGCAGGGCAGGGCAGAGCAGAGATGACCTCTGTAATTGGCTGGGCACTTGTTCTACACATATAAAAAGGTCTGTAACCAGATTTCACGCGTGGAGAGCGCTCGGTCACAGCACGGTTCCTTTCATCTGCTGCTCTAAAGGTCACTCTCTGACCATTCTCCACAGCAGACAGGCTCAGGGCATGGCGGGAAGATAAAAGATGTGTGTGCTCATTGATTTTAAGCTACTTATGTCCCTGCTGATGGCCGGACTGTTGAATGGGATCAGACTGTGCAATTCATACAGTACAGGCTGTGTTTAATTCAGTGATTTATCAGTAGAGCTAATGACTTTTACGCTTTTTAACCTCCTTCCTGACTCTGTCATGGCTGCATCTATACTGTGTTAGATATTTATATCACGTTGTGTTTACACAGTGATCTGCCTCTACAGTACGTCTATTCACATACTGAACAGAGCTGTTATTGTGGAATATCAAGGCAATAGGTTTTGACATAGACTTGACACACAACCTCTGCTTATAAGCTGCATGTAATTGTGTTTAAATCACATTTTTGAGACAGAAGCCAGTGCATCCTCACCAGGTGGTGATCTGATGAAATCCAAATCAGGAAGGAGTAGCTAGTAATGTTCAAACGTAGTAGTAGTAGTAGTAGTGGTAATAATAATAATAATAATAATAATTTTAACAACAATAACAGTAATAATAATTAATAATAATAATAATAATAATTTTAACAATTACAGTAATAATAATAATAATAATAATAATAATAATAATAATAAGCAGCTCTTGCCCCTCCCCCCAAAAAAACACAAAAATAAATCACTGCTTCTCTGGGTGAGGACGTTAATGGGTTAAAGAGTGCACCTTTGACATGATTTGATGTAAAAGGGGGATTAAAAAAAGAGAAAAAAACCCGAGTCTGTAACCCCCACACAGTCTGCTTGCTAGACGAGACCATCACCATAGCAACAGCCTGGAATGTATGAACACCAGGGATTCTTTCGTCTCGCTATTTTCTCAGGTAGATAAATTGAGCTCTGCGACCCTTTCTCTCTCCTTCTCTTTCCTCGCCTTTCCCCCCTCACTCTCACTCTCTTTTTATTCACATCCACCTCTCACCCTATTCTGTCCCCGCCCCCCTCAAGCCATGCTGATTTGAATGCATGTACAGCTTCTCTAGGAGTTTGCTTGGATTACGTTGCTTTGGACATCATAAAGAAGATGTGGCGAGTCTCCGGGGCGCTGTGTGCACCCCCATTCAGTGTAAATCTCAGAGCTGTTCAAATACAACAAGCCTCTTCCAGAACGTGACAGCTGCAGAAGGAGCTCCAGTCAAATCCAGATTTGTACATGCAAATGCAGTGCAAATTTGAATTCATGAGTGTAAACAGAGTTCACTTCACCAAAGTTGAATTGCAAAGGATTTTTTCCTAATGTTTCTACCAGAGTATGATCAATATCAGCTTACTGAGATATTAGTGCTCTGCAAGCCTTGCACTTTGTCCTTATCTGCAGGGTTAAGATCTTTCCTTGGGTACATACAGTAGATAAATATATATATATATATATATATATATACACACATTTGTTTTTATTTGGACAGCTTGTTGATTTAGAGAGACTGAGTTTAGAGTTTATTATTATTTATATAATAAGCCTGATGGTAGGGATCCAGTTTTGTGACCAAAAGGTTACTGGTTTGATCTGCTGGCAGGACATGACTGAAGTGCCCTTGAGCAAGGCACCAGTTTAACTTTTTGAATAAATGAATGAATGCCAATCAACACAATCCATTTACACACTTATAACTCAACCACACACACTGGCTAGGAAAGCTGACCCAAAGCTGAACCCAAGATCTCAACGCTGTGATTCCAATGTGCTAACCTCCAAGCAAGCCAGTGTTCCACCCAATTAAATTATGAACACAGTTACATTTTTCATAGTATTCTCATTGTTGGATGTGACGCTGAAAGCCTTACACTAACCCTAACTACATTCTCAAAATGATTTAAGATGATTAAAGATGACAGGTTGGTCATCATTTTCACAGAACTGTCTCATCATGGTAGACTTCGCCATTAAAGCACAGAGTCAGGTGCTTTTCCTCGTAGCTTTGTGTATGCATGTTTGTGTTTGCTGTCGTTTACTGCAGGCCGGTTATTCCTCAGTGGGATTCTGTGTATTGCTTACCAGCTACAAAATTCATATTCTTCAGCATCAGCCTCTGCATCTAATGAATAATGTCCTGCTGGATCCATATCTAACCTGAAACCCTCTTCGCCCACTCTCTCTCTGCAGGTGGTAAAGCAGTGGCTTAAGAGTGGAGTCAGACTGGAAGCGTGCCACATCGGTTCAGGACCATTGAGGAGACTAATCTGCACAGAACGAAGTGAAAAAGGTGCAAGCAAAGGAGAAAAACTAGACCAGAACCTACCTTCCCCAGTCTGTTGATAGCAGTGGAGCCAGAGAAGCGATGAGACAGCTGGTCTCTTCCAGCAGAACTCCAGATATGATGGAAATTAGGATCATCAGGCACTAAATCTACACTCTATCAGGTACAGTCATGCACCATAAAATGTATCATCATAGATAAATGACTCTGGGAATAGTGTGTTCATTTAGCATATTTTTGCAAATCTTCTGTCCAGCTTTTACAGTTCCTTGCACACAGACTTACATTTGTGTAATACACACTTGTGTGATTGTGTAAACATTTCTGCTGTAACTGATGTATTTTAACCATCAAAGTAAAATTCTAAGCATGTCTAGGGCCTTGCATCATGTGTTGTAATCTTCAGCCATTAGACTCTTCTACTCCAGTACAAACAGGTATAAAGGCGCACCATTACTGTTAGCATTAGCAAGCTAAGCTACCACAGATGACTGAATACATCAAATGTAAAAAATCTAATCAACTTACCTACAGTTTTGTAATATATTGAAACATTTTATCATGATACATATTCCCAGGTTATAGCCAAAAATGGACTAATTTGGACTGTGTCCAAAAAGAGGTGGTTCTTCCATAAAATAAAAAAAACATAAAATTATAGACAGTATATAAATATATATATATATATATATATATATATATATATTCCATTTTCTAATATTTTTAAAATAATTTTAATTATTATAGTATTACTTGTACCTTCCTCTACCTACTTCTTTGACTCTACTGTAATGATGATGCTACTGGAACCTTAATTTCCCTGAAGGAACATCCTAAAGGGATCAATAATGTTCTGTTAACACTTTATAATAACTTTCATTAATAAGCCATTAATGAATGATTAACTGTGAACAAATCATTAGTTCATGAGAATTTGAACATGAACAAATGTTTATAAATGACAGTTCATGTAGTTACTAATATTCTATTCATTTTTGCAAATGTTAACAAATCATTAGTAAATCATTTGTTAATGAAATAATGAACTAATGATTTGTTCACAGTTATTAATGATTAGTTAATGAGCTATTAATGAAAGCTATTATAAAGTGTTACCAAAGTTATTTCTATCCATCCATCCATCCATCCATCCATCCATCCATCTATCCGTCCATTCATCCATCCGGGACAGTGTGAACACTCAAAGAACTCAAAGGGTTCTTTGCATGATGAAAGGGTTCTTCAGATTGATGAAGAATGTGCTGTTAATGGTTCTATACAGATCAGTTCTGAAAATGGTCTATATAGCCCTAAAAAGGGCTGTGCTATTGTTACGATGACAAGCTTTTAATAATAGAGGAACCCTTTTTTGGTGCTATATAGAACCATTATCTGAAAGGTTCTGTATAGAACCATCTACACTCTTAAAAGAGATGGTTCTTCAAGGATTCTTTAGTAAAGAAAATGTGTGAGTGTACTATTTCAGTATGCTCTGTCATTGGGACTCGTTGGATTCATGTATCAGTGCTCAGAATGAGAAGACTAGAAGTTTTAATACTTACATATCAGTCCTCTCATCCTTATGTTCTGATGAGAGACAGAAGTCTAAAGCCTAAATGACCATTAGTGTATTGAGAGTGTCTTTTAACATCCACATTAAAAGCATCACAGACAGCATTCCTCAGGCTGTTTCAGCTCCAGAGCTGAATAAGCTCCCACCGGGATTTAAGTCTGCTTGTCACAGCAATCCCACTACATCAATTAAAGCCAGTCAGGCAGAAACACACTTTGCTGTCTGTTTGATTTGTTTTCTTGTTTGTTTATTCATTTTTTGTATCTGTCACCCCAAGATACCTGCCATTGCTTATGGCCTTCTGCGGTTTGTTCATTCACACACACTGGCTTCTCTGACTTGCTCACTCACTCACCATTAGAAATACTGAGATGGTTTTACTTGGGGCTTCTCCCAGTTTTAAATACAGCCATTGTTCAAGTTTGTGCTTCTCACATAATGCAGGACTGTTTGGAGAAAGAGGATGCAGGACTCTGATGATGCAGCCTTGAGCCAAAACAAGTTCTTTGGAATTGATATATGTTTTGTTTTTGCCAAAACTTACTTTTAAGGTGCATTCCTATTTAGGAAAAGAGCATACTGAAGATATAGCTTTATGCAAATTATTTGGTCTTTGGATAATACAACAGGTGTACCGTTCAAGTTTTAATCAATGTTTTCAATATTATAATATAATTACAGAAGTTGAATAAAGAAGTTAAAGTAATTTATGTTTTTATGTAAAGTGACATACAAGCATTTTCTGTTGATCATTTTGGCTTATAGCTCATGAAAATCAGAAATACAGAATCTCTAATTATTGCAATACTTAATTTCAACTAAATTACTATTTCAAGTAAATTACTATTCAAACAGTATCAATATTGAAACCAAAAAAGTTACATGTAATAAATAAAAAAGATATGGCTGTTTACATTTTATTTTAATTAACAAAGATGAAATTTGTTTTGCAGTATTCATAGTTTTGGAGACAAACTAGTAGTGTGTAAAGTTCAAATGGAACTGGTGGCACTGAGTATGCATTAACAGTGCCAGTGGAGTTAGGTACAGCCTAAGTCAGCTGGGAGGCTGATGTGGATCTATGGTTAAGAAATTATTTAAATGATAAGTCTGTGAAGTGAGCTTGAAGGGAGAATCTGGGATGCCAGAACTCACAGTTGAGCCTTCTGGAGGTGTTGTAGGCTTAATTCAGAAACACTAATGAAGGGAGGTGCTACCTAATGACCCCTGTGGAGAGCTGGCGAGGTAGTAGATGATTAGAGATGTTAGTATATGGTTGAACTGAAATGGACTGGGTGCTGTGTGTAATGATAGTGTGCAAGATTCACTGTATAGTGTATTATTTATTTTTAATATTACATTTTTAACAGAATATTTTAATATTTTAATTTTAATGGTGATTTCAAACAATTGAACAGTAAAATATAACCAGACAGAATGTGTGTGTGTGTGTGTGTGTGTGTGTGTGTGTGTGTGTGTATCTAAGTAAGGCTGTTGAGTAAAATAATAATAATAATAATAATAAAAATTGATTCACTGTAAAAAAGACAGATGTCTGTGTGCTTGTCATTCTGTCCGTCACTGAAAGTGAGCTTCAATTATTTTGTATGTGCAGAATGAGGTGTGTGTAGGTGTGTATGGCTGTCTAGGTGTCTGTGTGAAGCTGACGTTTGGAGAAAGAGCCTATGCTTCTGTGCCTGTGTGTGTGTGTGTGTGTGATTTCCCTGGTAGAGTGAAACAGGAAGACTGGCTACTCAGGAAAGGAAACAGCCTCTATCAAACACCAGATGGAGGACAGCATGTGCTTACACTGCACAAAACACACACACACACACACACACACACACACACACACACACACACACACACACACACACACACACACACACACACACACACACATATATACACAACAGTGTTGATATGACTCAAATTGCTCACTCCAAAATATTTGGCAGAATAAAACAGTCCTATGTTGAAAAGGCTAAATCAGGCCCCGCCTACCCTGAGTTGTTCTGCTGAAGCCCCACCCCAAAACAGAAACTCCATGTAATGTAGTGACTCTAAATTCACCACAGTTTATAATTAAGTTATGGACAACACTTTGTACATCAGCCGTGGCCTGGTGATTAGGCATCTGGTCTTGTGACCAGAAGGGTGCTGGTTTGATCCCCAGCTTGGTCATGACTGAAGTGCCCTTGAGCAAGGTACCTAACCCCCCAACTCTAAGTCACTCTGGATAAGAGCATGTGCTAAATGCCTCAAATGAGAGGTTAGTTAACATGATCAGCAAGTCAGTGCAAGTTTATGTGACTGGTGTGTTTGCAAAAAACAACATCTCTCTCTCTCTCTTTTTTTCCAGTTTCTGTTTCTGTTTCATTATTTGAAAAGGCTGTTGCTCTTTGCATTGTGAGGAAATTTCATGATGACTGTAAATGACTTAGAAAACTGTCTGGTTCCATTGACTTTCATTAAAAGCAAAGGCAGTTTTTTTGTCTCTTTTAAAGTGATCGTTTTGGTGGATATCTGTTTTTGCAAACAAATTCGAAATTTTAACACTATTCATACACAGGGGCTTCACAGTGCTTCACACAGATTAAACTTAAACAGCAAACATTGATACATTAAAGAAAATGTATCATTTCTTAAAGGTAGGATGAGAACAGAAAAGCAGTTCATCTTAAAAAAGCAGAAAAAGTCTGTGACTAAAAAAGCTTAAATACAAAAAAGCACTAAACAAACACTTAAAAATAAAGGTGCCACTAAAGGTTCTTACCATAGAACAATCTTTAAATCTGGATTCTGAATCCAGTTTCTGGTTCTAGATTATGTGATTTCTGGTAGTCAATTGAACTGCTGATGTAACTGATTGGTCACTTGGGCAACAATGACTACAAAATCCTGGACTGGAATATGGATTCAAGGTCCAGATTTAAAGAACATGGCCACAGAAGAACCAGTTTTGGTTTCTTTTAGAAACTGGTTCTTTAAAGAATTATATTGTAAATGAACTGTATTGTATTGTAAATGACTGTGACAAACCTTTCTGACCCTCTAACTTTGGGTGTTCTTTCCCAGGAGAAATTGGATTTTTAAGTAGCTCTGCAGCCCCATGATGTTTGCAAATGAGTGTGAAGAACATTTTTATAAAGTTGAAAACACGAAATAAAGGTTAGTAAAGCCATGCTGGTCCTTCAGACCTTTTATTCTTCAGATTCTTCAGACCTTCAGATTATTTAAAGAATCAAGATCAGTGCTTCTATGACATCATTCAAAGAAGCTTTTGGAAAGGATGATAAATAATACAGTATTAAAAACGACCTCTTTAGATACAGTATGTCCTGGACGTATACAGTGCAGCATATGCAACTGAACGAGTGAAAGTGATGAGTGAGATGAGGGAGTGTTCCCTGCTGCCTCATTCATTCTGCAATCACTCTTTACTTCAGTTCACTTCTAATCAGACCAATCAGTGATGTGATAGCTCTCCATGGGCAACCAGCATGGATTTTATGTCACATTAATGAAATGCCAGCACACTCACACACAGACCTTCTCAGCAACATTAACTGTATCTCCTGGACCATGTTGCAACTCATTATCTCTCATGTCTCCTCAGATTTTCCACTGACTGCCCTATGTTAGAAAGCTCTACACTGAGTATCTTCAGATCTTGTTCTGGAGGACTGGTGTCCAGCAGTTTGGTGGATTATCTGCTCTGGCTCACAAGCTAAACCTGGCACTTAACAGATGAATTGGACAAATCTCCAAACTCTCCTGGACACCAGAATCAGAATTGAATCATTGAACATTATTTTGGATCAAGTAGGGCTGCAGCTTTTGAGTATTTTAGTAATGGAGTATTCTACTAAAAATTCCTTTTATTAATCAACTAATCAGATAACATATTTTTGCTTGGTTAAAGAGCAATTATAAATACAGAAAAAATAAATCATTTAATTTAATAATTAACTACCAAATTGTAAAATTTTTTTAGATATCAGTTTTATTTCTTAAATTATTTCTTAAAATTGTGCATAGCAGCAAACCATTTTCTTGTGTAGAAAAATTTACAATTGCAAACACAAATATATAGGAATAAAACAAATATAAATAAATAAAATTATAAACTTTCAATTTATTGATTCTTGTATCGCAAATATAAGGCATTTAATAAATAAAGCATACTTTAAGCAAATATTTAATAAAATTAAGCATAAATATTGCCCTTATATTGTGCAACTTTCAAGAACAAGCAAGAGCACTGTCAACTGCTCTTCTAACTTTATTATGTTTTTATTTTTCATCTTCTTAACTCCACAGTGCTGTCTTTTTACAGAATAAATAAACCCTGTTTGAAGTCCGGTTAACCTTACGGGCATACATGTCAACATTGTAATAAACCAGCCACACATTTGACAGTTCTCATTATTAACAGAAACGTTTTGTTAGTAAGGTACATTAACGCTAATCTCATTGATTTGCGCTACGTTAACTTTATCCTGTCTTGGGTCCTCCGCTCCATTGAGGGTGTCTTCGGAGGAAATGCTGCAGTATCGAAGATGTGTTGTTGTGGTATACAAGGGCCATGTTGCAATTAATAGACATCACTGTGTTCTTCTTGCTGTTTAGTTGGAAATGCTTTCACACTTTCAACAATTTCCATCTTGTTTTATTGCATTTTTCATTATTGCTTTCCATTGCCTCTTCCATTTCCCCACTCCTCAACCAAATATGTCCGCCTCCTCCTTCTTCCTTTGCGTAGGTGATGTAAGCGCATTGTTCCAGATTAAAAGTAGTCCATTTGAAATACTGTGCTTTAAGATTTACACTTAAATAAATGGTTATTCGACACAGAAAATATTCCTTCATCATTTTTTGTAATTGAGTAATTCAAATTATTCAAGGAATCATTTCACCCCTAGGATCAATCACTAAACTGCTTTTTTTCAAAAGTCTCCAAGTAATTTTGTACCATTTCTGTTGGTCCACACACTATTTTGATTGACAACAAATGACTTTCAAATTAATTTATGGCAATTCACTACTTTAGATATTGTATTGTTTCTATAATCATTTTTTTTGTTTCAGTTATTATTATCTACTGATTGTACCATTTTGCCTTCTATGTCACACCATTGGTCTATGTTGCATTTTATTTGTCTTTATTTTAGTATGGTTTGGAACAGCCTTAGTCACAAGGAAGGCTACTGTGGATGTACAATTATTAATGTAGTGTGGATGTGAATGCTACAAACAGCTGGTACTGAGCATGCATTAACTGTGCCAGTGGGGATAGCTAAGGCCTTAGTCACAAGGGAAGCTGATGTGGATGTACAGGTAAGAGATTACTTAAATGATATAGAAGTGAAGCAAGTTTGGAGGGGTCTAGGTTGCCAGACCTCAAAGTTAAACATTCTGGAAGTGTTGTGGGATTCAGTCATTGAATCACTGATGAAGGGTGATGATCATTGTGAAGAACTTGTGAGGTAGATTAGATGATAATGTGGTGGAATTGAAATAGACTAGGCACCAAAGATTTCGCCATCTTATCCTGTATAATTTCTTGGCATGTAATTATTACAAAAAATAGGTTTACAGGTTCTTTCCTACCATGGTGCCACCACAAGTTTTTTTACTTCATAACTTTTATCCCTGTTTCCTTCACAATCCACTTGGAAAAACATTCATCTTCCTTCTCCCATTGTTTTCCTTAACACTATCCTTCCACATATACTAATTCCCAATTTTACTCTTGGAAATTAAGTTAAAATTAAATAAGCTTGTTATTTTTATACTGGTCTAAATAAAATAAAGTTAAGTTTAAGCTTGCTGTAGATTATGTCTTTAAATCAGTAATGTCTTTCATGAAGTTCACACAGCTGACTAGAATGCACTCAAAATAAATACTGATTTGAATCTACATTTTAGGTTTCATTCACAACTGCCCAGCATCCTTCATCACTCACCTCAGCAACAGAACACTCTCCATTGTCCCTACAGTACTCAGTATCAAGCTCCTACCTCAGGAGAGATGGAGATGGATTAAGCATTGTTTTTCCTGTTTTTCTGAAAAAAGTCAGAGTGGATTTGGCATCATTCTTGGTATTACAATAATAAAATAACTTGGTGACAGATTTTATGTCATCACTGAGTTTGGGTGAAATTATAGCTAATGTTAAGCTAGCTGATTTATCACCTAACATTGATTAGCTAACTAACTGCGCTAGTTGTCCATAGGAAAAAAAAACCTGTCCGGTGAGGAAATTGTTACTTACTTTTAGATTATGTCCATTGTGTCTGTGGAGGAATCAGATATTTCAAACAATTGTCATCCAAGAATACCAATCTATACTAGTCTACTGTTAATTAAAATAAACTAGCGTCCTCCTTGTTTCATTGTTTAGTTGAGCAGTAATTTAACATGGCCTAGGGCTCATTCTGAGGCCATGTGAAAAAGAATAAGGTTTTAGCAAAAGCTGAACATTGTGAGATGCTGCATACAGTGCAGTAACCAGGAAAACCCGGAGTGGACTTTTAGTGGTATGAGTATTCTCCTATCAATCAAGTGAAATGGATTATTTCGCAAAGCAGTAGAAACAGCACTGTCGGTAGTTTATAGAATAAAACTAAAATTTAAAATTTTATTCAGATCTTTAAACAGTAAAAAGAAGAAAATATTTATGTATTTTTTTCAGAGCTGTATAATCATTATATCATTAATGTCATAACATGACTGAATTATTTCAAGCAACCTCTGTTCATCATGCAATGTTCACATAATATAAAGGGCAGTTTGTGTGTCCAAATAATGTAGAAGTCAGTACAATACTGTAATTACTATATTACTAATATGTCGAGA